>CAUJRU010000630.1:0-68034 GCA_963277665.1 Viscum album
ATTCAACATCATCTATCAATTTGGAGTCCCTCATGCTGTCCTCACCGATAACAGTACCAACTTCCGGGCAGCTGAGTTGAAGAAGTTGTACGCCAAGTACAACATCCATTCTAACAATACCTCCCTGTTTCCCTCAGAATTCGGGGATGACCTTCTGGATGGGAGATTCAAACGTTCCGATCAGTTTCTAACGGTTTTGTTCGTAGAACTGGAAACATCCAATGATTTCACATCCATTTGGACCTACTTTACAAAGGTAGGTGCTCATTAGTTTGTGGACTAATGAGGCTTATGAATTTGCATTGGTCGAGAGGATGGGAGGTCGGACTCATCACACCTTTTTGAGGGGAATTATTGTCTACTTCGGGACTCTCTTTATAGATTTAAGTTATGTTCGTGAATCCTTATTACGTTACCAAGTATAAAATGAGCTTTCCTTTAGTTTTAACAATCAATGATTAAATATTTAAGAAATTTAGAGAATATTTTATATGTATTTGAGGTTCTTCATCAATAGTAACCTTCAAAACATTTATATAAAAGTCTCTTGGTCATTATTATGACCAGGCTGATTTTAAAGCCACTCAGTGGGGCACTTGAAGTTTATTGTCATTCAGAAGGACATGAATTATTTCAGAGTTGGGATCAAACCCATAGAAGGGATACCTACATATCCTTTGTTTTGGAAAAGGAATCAGAACCCATGTAGTTCGAATAAGGGAGTATGATGTTTATGATTGATGGCTCAAAGAAGGATGTCATAATTACTTTTATCCTATAAGATCACGTGAGTCATGCTCGGTGTGAGAAACAAGAGGTATTGGTAATAAAATAGACAATTGAGCCATGAAAGATGTAATCATAAGAAATGGTTTGGGGCTTATGTATGTATGAATGCCCAGATAAATGAAGTTTAGGATTTACTTTAGGGAGAAAATCCAGGAACAGGGTCCATAAAGGTATATGTGCTTTATGGAGATTTGAATACTCTAACTTGGGACTTATTCCTGAAAAGGAAACCCAAATTAGGAGAGGATTGATAATTGGGTTTTACTCATGAGAAGGAATCCCATATCAAACATAATTTTAGGACTGGTTAAAGAGAGTTTAAGGGACTTGGGGCTTACTCCTGAAAAGGAAGCCTAGATTTATGGCTGGGGCTTATTCCTAACAAGGAAGCCCAGATTAGGGGACTTGGGACTTACTCCTGAAAAGGAGGCCCAATTTTGGAGGATTTATGACTGGGGCTTATTCCTAACAAGGAATACCAAGTTAAAGGATTATGATTGGGACTTACTCCTAGAAAGGAGGCCCAAGTTAAGGAATTAAGGTTTGGGGCTTACTCCTGAGGAGGATGCCCAAGTTTGGGAACTTTTAGAATTTAGGGCTTACTCCTGAGGAAGATGCCCAGATTAAAGGACTTATAACTGGGGATTATTCCTGAAAAGAAGACCCAGGTTAAGGATTCTCTCATCTTAAAGGATGAGGTTGAATGAATGAACTCTCAATCTTTGGTGACATAAAGATGTATAAATCACTATGTTTTGAGAGATATTCCACAGAATTCCTTTCAAATAAGAAAGTCAAATCAAGAAATCATGCCATAAATGGCTTTGAAGAGTATCTTGAAGACTGAATCTTGAATAGGAAAGGTGAAATGGCTTAAGAGGGGTAAAATGGGCAAGATGGGCACCAAAAAAAGGTAGGGGCGCGCAAGTCTTGAAAGGCGCGCAAGTCTCACGTGGGCACGCAAGTATTGGTTGCGCAGGTATACCTGCGCGACATGTGGGGTACTTGAGCGATTTTCAACCAGCATTAAAATACTTGAGCGACTCTTTCTTAAAGCCTTTAGAATCCTCTTGAGGTTCTCCCAGTAAAGGGACGCACAAGTTCTATCAAAGGAGTAAAGGCGGCGTGCAAGTGTGACCACTTCCCTTAAGGGCTGGCCACTCAGGCGCGCAAGTGTTGATGCATTTCAACACTTAGGCCTTCCTCCTTCTCTTTAGATCTTCCGTTCTAGGTAAGAAATTACCTTAGAAGTGTTCCGGAAGCTTTGAGAAGAGACTTGGGCGTTGAGAGCTTGAATCCGAGTTTCTAAAAAAGATCCTCCCAAATGGGGGGCCCACAGGGTCTATTTATAGGTAGAAGAAGACCCCGAGCGGTTACCGGGCGGTTATCACTTAGGTCGTGCAAGTCACTTGCGCGCCAAGTGAGTCGCGCAAGTACACTTGCGCTACCATGAAGGAACTTGCGCAGCCTATGGGCAAAGTTTTCCTTGTTCATCACTTTGTCAATTTTTGATGTTTTCTTCAAAGGTTGAATCACTTTGTGCTCATATATTACCCTTTTCCAATATTTAGATTCTATGAAGAAAGGAGCGTCAACAAAAGTCCCCCCTCAGAGTTGGATCCGGAGAGAAATAGAGGATTTGACTCTGAGGAAATCGAATACATCCAAAGGAAAAGGGGGCGTGCAAGTCTTTAGGGCACAAAGGGCGGCGCGTAAGTGGCGTCGTGCAGGCCTTGAGCGCACTTGGTAAGGCGCGCAGATAGGCCTCCTGGCCTATAAATACACAATTCTTGGACGTGTATAGCATCTGACTCTAAATTTCTCGAGCTCTCGCCGCACAATACATCTCCGCCATGCAAGTATCGTTTTTCCACTGTTTCCTCGCTGCTGCGCTACTTCCAAGGTAATAGGACTTGCGCTGTGATACATGCGTGACTAAAACTTGCGCGGTAAATTCAACACTTGCGCGACATCTCCATACTTGTGCGCCTTAATGATTTTAGCCATTTTTATTTCTTTCACGAAGTTTTGTGGAAAAAATCAATCCATTTATGAATTAATTTATTCAACTCTTGTGCAGAATTAATGGCTCTTAGACCCAGATTAATTGATAAACTGGCTAGCAAGCGGATAGATGATATGATGAACATCATTGGCCATGATTATTATACTGTCAAAGATAAAACTCTTCCGAATTTGGCTAAGTATCTGAAGAAATATCATTTCAACTTTCCTCAAAGCACTTATCTACCTTTGTATGGCTATGGTCATCTACAAGAAGTCAGTATTCCAGAAGTAAAGAATTATCTTCCATTTTCATGGTTTCAGAATTATACCAACTTTGCTTCAGCAAATATCTCAGGTGGAGGAGTATTTATAAATGCTGGAACAGTGGAGAAGGCCTATATGATGCATCATATCCCTTGCACACCAGATCTGAAAAAACATACACCTGAGCTTCAACCACATTTTCATCCTTCGATCTTCCGAAATGCTCAGATGGATCAATCCAAAGGCTGGAAGAAAAGTTGAGACTTCCATCCTGGGGGAGGTGTGAAGCCAACTTGGATGTGGGCATACTGGGTGCGACAGACCTGCGCAGAGTTTATCGAATATCTGAAGAGAACTGCAATATACGAAGCTGTCTGGGTTGGGAAAACATATGTTTACAGACATGATAACTTCGTGCCAGAGCTACTCAGCCATTGGAGCCCAGCAACTAATTCTTTCCATTTGACTCATGGAGAAGTAGGTATCAGTTTGTGGGATGTCCATAAGATCTCAGGGGATCCAATTTTGGGTGATATGTATGATGAATTCATTCCTTCCAAGGTGACTTGGAATGATTCTGAGAAGAATCCTGCTTTAGCTCGAGAATTATTTAAGATCTTCCACAGGCTCAAGAGTTCAGAGACCTCATTAACTCATTTTAGAAAAGATATTCATCCGGAAGAATGGATGAAGGTATTTCTCATTGAGAAGAAAGAGATGGAGCTAAAAGAAAAAGGATCCAAGAAAAAGAAATCCAAGGATACCAGTCCCAAACGTCCTACCACCTGTCCAAAACCTGAGAAGAGAGGAGCTCCTGGCACATTCTGGCCAACTCTAGAAGAAGGAGAGTTTGAAAAGTGGGGATATGAAGTGAATCAAAGAATTCCAAAGAAGACTCGTTTGGCGGGTTTCATGGCAATGTGGCTCAGTGTTTATCTCTTGCTGGTCAGGGATTCAAAGGGAGGCATTAGGCCAGGGACCTTCGTCATTGCGGCAAAGTTGGTTGAGGGAAAAATGGTTGGGTTAGCTACCCCCATTTTAGCAAAGATTCACAGGAGTTTACTTCATGTATTCATGGGTAAATCTCCTTTAAGAATAGTGGGACCATTCCAAGTTTTGTGGGGATGGATCGCCACTCACTTCATGACTTACAATGTACAGAATGGGTTACAAATTCTTGGAAGCTCCTTCAGACCATCAGTGCAAGCATTCTCTGGAATTTCTCCATTAGATGTTAATGGATATGACATGAAAGTGAGGCTGAGCATGTTTAAGGAATTCAACTTCTTTCCCTATGGAAGTCCACCATCCGGGCGGTTTGTTGATGATGGGACAACCCATTTGGATTTAAGGGCATACATGCTAGCTTGAAGGGATGGTGTGTTAGTAGCCAGGATTGATGGAGAGATCATATGTGAGGCCTATGCTCCATATAGATTTGCATGCCAATTCAAATGTCTACAACAGATTGTTGTATCCCCTCCGGTACATGTCAGGTTAGAGCAACATCCGATGGTTGCTCGACAACTATGGCTACTGACATCAAGAGAGAAGACTGGGGCAGTATTTGATCTACCAGTTGAAAAAGCGGCACATAATTTGACTACATATTATGCCGAACACTAGATAACATCATACCCCAAAGGGATATTGAATCACCCAGTATATCAAGTGGGAAAGAGGAAGAGGACTGTAGAGAAAGAAACCCTTCCTCATGAAGGTGATGCTTCCCCACATGAAATTGATTCAACAGACTCCTCTTCTAGAACTAATTCATTGGATTATCATGATGGGGATGATGAGGAACAACTGGAAGCAAAGCGGTTTCGTGCCCGATATAATCCTCCAGCCAGAATTAAAAGACCCACTCCATCAACTCCTGGTGAGTTGTTTTATTGTAGTAATTTAAATTACTGCTACTTTATAAAGCAATAAGTCTTACTTTCTTATTCTCTATCTGTAGCTGCAGGAACTGGGAAGAAATTAAAGTCAAAAATTGTAGGACCTTCCTCACAGCCTTCGTATCTAAGACCAGAGGCTGTTCAACTATGGCAGAGCTTATACTGTGGTACTGATACCACCTGGCTGGACTTGTGTGAGGGCCTACAACTTCTTGGAATAGGAAATCTTATGGCCTCTAAAAATCTTCAATACGAAGATAACCCCAATGAAGTGTAATCTTATATCAGAGAGCTGGAAATGCTCATATATGCCACTGATGACTCTGTTCCTATCACCAGGCAGGTGAAGGAAATGATTGATCGTGCCACTGCTGAGGGGGCTGGTGGTTCTGGAGATGAGGAATGGAAAGAGTACGTAGCTCTTGAAGATGTAAGTTTTCTTTCCCTATTTGCTTTGCAACTTGATTTCAGTTGAAGTTTTGTTACTTAAGGAAGTTATTTTCTTCATCTTGCAGCTTTCAAAGAAAGGAACTGAGGTTCCTTCACCATAGTATAGTACTGGTGGTACTGTTATCGGGGCTGCTGCTGATTCTCCTCGCGAACTAGGTGAGATATCTCCAGGCCAGCAGGCCATGAATGAGGCGCTGGACATAGCCTTCCATTCGCCAATCCAAGTGCCAATAAGGGAGACTGCTGATACTCCAAAAAAACAAAATAAGCAAAGGCAACGAAGAAGGAAATCCACAGCTAAACGCTTCATAAGAAGCGGTATGTCCTTCGAATGATCATGAGTTTATACTCATAATCACATGGTTACTCATATTTCTGAGGATTGCAGGGGCTTCTTCAATTTACCCCCTGAGGGAAGGGACTGATCCTCCTTCAAAGGTCGTGGAGGGTGCTGTAGAACAATCACAGACCCAAGATGACTTGGCTACTCCTGGAGAAGAGCTAGCATCCATTCCCAATATCCTTCTTACTGATGAAGATGCTGTCCAGGGTCAGGGGTTGCAGGACGTAAGTCAGCAAGAGGATGTAGCAAATGCTCCCACTGGTGAGACTAACCAGGATTCTGAAATAACATTGGATGAAATGATGAACCAGTGAATGACTTTTGAAGAATTTTATGATCATTCTAAGTTGTCATGTGATTTATAATACCTTGGGCGTGAGTGCTACCCTTCGCCCAATTTTTTTTTTAAAATTACACTTCTAACCATGACTGAAAATAATATGCAGTTTCATCCGTAGAAGCTGCTGAACTGACAATGCCTGAAGAGGGTGTGGACATCGATGTCAACCCTACCATTGCAGAAACATTAGCTCAAGTAGAGATAAACCCAATAAACTCTCCTGAGACCCATCTTGAACATCCTGTTGAGACCGGGAAAGATGGGGAGAAGTCTTCTCAGGTTGCTGAACCACCCTTGGGTAAGGGATAACAATATTTGTGATTGTACTTTATTTGCAAGACAATCCATTCTTTTTTTATACTTTGAAGCTAACTAAATCTTTCAATTAATCATGAAGGGACATCAACTTCAATGGCTAGATCCGGAGATGAGGCCTCAGCCTCTGCCCCAACGGGAATTGAAAGTGAAGAAGCACAAATCAGGGGGGAAAGAGCAGGACAAGACACTTCTTTAAGCGCGTTAATTCCAGATTACATATCCCCCTCTGATGATGATGTTGAATCAGATCCAGAGATGCTTAAAGCATTTAGCTTTTCACGACGTAAGGCATGGAACAACATATGGAACATTATATCTGGGGCGCCTTTAGAAGAGCTACCATCGAAAATTCCTCGATTGTCATCCCAATTTGTTATACTAGGACTTGGTGGTTTTGGATATGAAAAGATCCATGCCACAGTGAAACAGATCATTTTCAGGAGGGAGAAAGCGCAAACAAGTCGCGAAGATTTGACCAGAGTGAAATTGTCAGTCAACATAGGCGAATTTGAGGCTGCGGTATCCCAATATGAACCTGATTATGCTACCAAGACGAAGGATCTGCAGCATAAAATCAAAGAAAAGGTCGTCCAGCAGGTGCAACTCCAGCAACAGTTAGATGATGTTACTGGGGAACTTGATCAGCTTAATAAATCATTGGATGAAACTCATATGAATGGAATGAAAGCCATCACAGATGCTAAGAAGGCACTTCAGCAAGCTGAAAAGAGTGAAGCTGGTCAAGTCCACGAGCTTCAAGTAACCGCTGATAAAGCTCAGGATGCTATACATCAAATGAAGACTTATGTTGACAGTCTTATGTAATTCTTGAAAAAGAGAAGAGACTCCAGTCTATGGATGTCCTTCTATCTCCTGTGTATCAATGAAAAACACTTTCATCTTCAATCATTTGTACCTGTATTCTTTCACTACCTGCTTCAAATTTACTTAAGCCAATGGGCCTAGTAAGCATAGTTTGATTTTTAATAGGATTATTAAAAATAACCCTACAAACTTTGAATCTTTTAATTGCTCAATATTACCTAAATCGTACAAAAATGTATATTTAGTGAGTTGGAACATGACTTTTATTCAGAGTTCCTTTGTCTTCTATGGGCAGTTTAAAGTCATGCATGCCGGACATAAAGGGGCTAATGTTTAAGGTCTAAATAGTTTTGACCATAATGGATTAAAATTGATTCAATTCCTTGACAATTTATCTGAAAACATATTACCATACTCAAGTATGAGAGAAAATATGTAAACTATGGATTAAGAATATTTGAATCTGAGGAGTGATATGAAAAAGAGCTAAAAGGCATTAGAAGAAGTATTTTCCAAGAATGAAGTTACTATTATTTAACAAAACCCGTTAGGGGGTTGAATTATGCAGGGCCATCTAAGGGCATTGGCTGCATGGTCAAATAAATAGCATCTTTCGGCTGACAAGTCTATTATGTAGACTGTTTATGCAAGGCCACCTATGGGCACGTGCTGCATAGTAAGGAAAAAAGAAATCTCAGAAATTTACTTTCCTAGTGCTAAAAGCCAGTGAAAGTTTATGGAGATTCAAATTTCCTAAAGTATAGAGTTTTTTGTATGGAAAGGGGTACTTGAATATGGAGAAGATATTTCCAGACAAGATTATCGAAGAACTGGATGAATATCACTCTTACGAAGGTCTGACCCAAACGTAGGGAAGAAGAATAAACCATAGACTTGAATACTTTCAGATCATGAAAAAGGATATGGGACAAATATGTTAAGGATGGCTATTTTTTTTGCGGATCCCTACATACTGTCATTTAAGACAAATAAGGACAAAAGAGGCATTATTCCCAAGAATGAAGTTACCATCATTTAAAAAACCCGTTAGGGGGTTGAATTATGCAGGGCCACCTAAGGGCATTGGCTGCATAGTTAAATAAAATAGTATCTTTTGGCTAATAAGTCTGTTATGTGGACTGTTTATGCAAGGCCACCTATGGGCACGTACTGCATAGTCAGACAAAAGAATTCTCAGAAGTTTGACATTTTTGTGACTAAAAGTCATGAAAAGGGTTATGAAGATCTGAAAATATTTAAGGTTTAGGATTATAACACATAAAGATGGGTATCGTCTAATGTATATAGAGATACATAGGTCAATGATAACCATAATCATGTTGTAGCTGGGTCATGAATTGAAATTTTGGACTTCACTACGTATCTCATAAGAATGAGAATCAAGTCATATGTAGTTCTTGAAATGCAGTTTAACGTTGTGCAGGACGAAAATATGAGAGATCTTAGTTTAGGGTCATAGAGTTCGGACCATAATAATGAATACACAGAGGCTGGAGAAAGCTCTGGATTGAAAGTGACTCCACAACCATCGTTCAGGCCATATGGAACGACGGCACTCATCTTGCTTGGCCGCTTACCACTCTCTGGATGAAGTGTATGAACTCGCTTCACGAGCTAGATTATATTGCTACTCATGCTTACCGTGAAGCGAATTCTATTGCTGATGCTCTCGCCAACAAAGGTATTCAGCAGAGCATGACTTGGCTTGACAATCTTCCAGCTGACTTATTGCCTCTCTTTGAGAGAGACTGTAACAAAATCCCATCTTTCCGAACTTTGTAATCCTCTTGCTTTCTTATATATCTTGTGCTTTGGTCTTTTGACCGAAGCATTACCTTTAAAAAAAAATGAGGACTTTTCAGCCAAGGGACTGAAAGTGAAATTTGGGGTTAGGCCCAAAAGACTTAGGGCTGGATTCGAGGGATACTCGAACGTTCCTACGTATCCAATAAGGATGGGAATCAAGCCCACGTAGTTATAGAACTACCCTTTGTACAAATTTGGTTCGTACATGTGAAGGGTGAAAGGGGAATTTAGTGTAATGATGGTTTAACCTGAGATAAAAAGTTTAGGAATTACCATGTATGCACGTAGTCTTTTGAAATGAAACATGATTTAAAAATCAATGTCAATAATAGTTTTCTCTCAAATGAAGAAATCAAAGAGTATTGCAGTTTATTGTCGTACTAGACAAAAAGTGTTGCATAGTTTAATGTCATATAACAAGGACGAAAGTGAATCAATGTAAAGATATTGATTCTAGGGGAGGTTTCACGAATCAACATCATATGAGATGGTGGTGAATCGGTGTGAAGAGATTGTTTTTGGGCTTGAACCCTGGGAGGTTGCCTACATACCCAGCCTGGAGGGCAAGGATCAAAGTCCGTGTAGTTCAATTAAAGAATGAATTAATGATCAAGTTGTTCTTGGGGACAACGATCTAATAAAAATGTTGTTGAGACTTACACATAGTTAGCGGACCAAAGAGAGTGTTATGGTTGAGGTTTGATCTAAGCTCACGTGAGTCATACTCGGTGTGAGAAAAAAGAGGTAACAACAACCTTAACGATGCATAGTTTAATGTCATGTAGGACATATAAAGGGACTATGCAGTTTAAAGTCTTGCAGTTAGGACTATTGGTGCTGCATAGTTTAGTGTCATGTAGCAGGGACAAAATACAGTTTAATGTCATGTAGGACATATCAAGGACTTTTTGTACAGTTTAGCGTCATGTAGTTAGGATGACGGGGGAAAATACAGTTTAACGTCATGTTGGACAAAAAAGGGGACTGCGCAGTTTAATGTCATGCAGTAAGGACAAAATAACACACCATTTACGTCATGTTGGACGCATTGAGGATTTGTTTTTCACAGTTTAACGTCATGTTGGCTGAAAAAAAGGGACTATACAATTTAGTGTCATGTTGGACAAAAGTGAAAATAGTTTAAGGTCATATGCATAGACCGTGGATGGTGCAGTTTAAAGTCATACAGGAACTTTAAGTGCTTATGTAGTTTAACGTCTTTCCGGATGTAAGGGACTTGAAAACAGTTTAGGGTCATATGCATGGACCGTTGAAGATGCAGTTTAAGGTCATACTGGACCAAGGAGTAGTTTAAAGTCATACAGGACCTTTTAGGGAAATTTTTCACGGTTTAACATCGTGTGGGATGAAGTTGCAGTTTAAGGTCATACTGGACCATTGCTGTATAGTTTAACGTCATATAGCAAGGATGAACTGGTGCTGCACAGTTTAGTGTCATGTTGCGGGGAAATCTTGTTTTCTACAGTTTAACGTCATGTTGGACGAAAAAGGGACTTTCCTACAGTTTAACGTCATGTTGGACGAAAAAGGGACTTTCCTACAGTTTAATGTCATGTTGGACGAAAAAGGGACTTTCCTACAGTTTAACGTCATGTTGGACGAAGTTGCATGAACCAATTGTAAGAATCTTGGTTCTGGGGACCATCTTTTGTGTTTATACAAAATATTTCTTCAGAAATCTGGCATTGGTTGGAGTCGTGATGAGTTCTCCATCCATTGAGATTAATGAATAAGCTCCATTGGAGTAGACCTTATGTATTGAATAAGGCCCTTCCCATTTTGGTTCAAGCTTGGGAGGCTTCTTTCCTGGTATCATTGGTGTTATGAGAACCAATACCAATTCTCCCTGAATGAATGAACGAAGACGAACTTTTTTGTTAAAAGCTCGTGCTATTCGATTCTGATAGATTTCCAAGTGGTGAAAAGTGCACAATATTTTCTCATCTAACTATTCTAATTCATTCAATCGCCTTTGGGATTGCTCATCTATAGATAACTGATCACAAATGGCTACTCTGAGTGAGGGCAATTGAACTTCAATTGGCAAGACTGCTTCTGTTCCATATACCAACGAATATGGAGTTGACCGCGTTGCATTGCGGGTGGTAGTCCGATAAGCCCATAAAGCATGAAAGAGTTTATCAGGACATGACCTCTTATCTTTATCCACCATATTTTGCAGTATATTTGAAAGAGTCTTGTTAAAGGCTTCTATTTGTCCATTGGCCGCCGCATGATACCGAGATGAATGGTTGGATTTAATGTTGTATTCTTGATACAATTTCTTCACCTCATAAGAACAGAAGTTGGTGCCATTGTTCATCAATATGGTATGAGGGACACCAAATCTAGTAATTATGTTAGACTTGATGAAGCTAAAAATGCATTTAGAAGTAACTTCTTTGAGAGGTACTGCCTCTGCCCATTTGGAAAAGAAATCAGAAGCAGTAAGAATGTACTTAAATTGCTTGGCCGTAGCTGAAGGGTAAGGTCCCACCACATCCATTCTCCATGTGGAAAATGGCCACGAGTATTTAGCTGTATGAAGCAACTCTGGAGGTTGATGAATGAAGTTGGAATATACTTGGCATGAATGGCACTTCTTTGTGAAATTAACACAATCTTGTATCATTGAAGGCCAAAAGTATCCAAGCCTTCGAATTTGATCAGACAATCTATGTCCAGACTGGTGGGCACCATAGACTCCTGCATGCACTTCTTTTATGACAGCCATTGTCTCTTCACCATCAATGCATCTGAAGAGAACTCCATCAAAACCACGTTTGTAGAGAATTTTCTCTAAGTGGTTTGGGCTATCATAAAGAGTAAAATTGATCACACGTCGCCGTATTTGATCTTTCTCGGCTCTATCAGGTGGAAGTGTTCCATTTTGAAGGTATTCCCTAATAGGTGAAATACATCCTATAGTATGACCATATAGTTCAGGAATGGGACTAATTTCATTAATTTCCTCTGTTCTAGCTTGAACATAAGGTGAAATTTCACGACGGTGGGAAATAATGATTGTTGTCTTGTCCCGGTTTGGATCTACTAGAGCTGTGGCTATATTGGCTAGCGCATTAGCTTGATCATTTTGTGATCTTGGGACATAAGAAAATGTCGGTTCTGAAGGGAATTCCGCCATTAACTCTCTGACATAATCATACAAAGGGATTAATTCTTCTTTTCTGATGGCATAATCCCCATTGACTTGTTTGATTACCAGGTCTGAATCACCTTTCACCTTTAAGTAATTCACTTGTGCTTGGAGTGCTAACTCCAAGCCTGTGATAAGAGCTTGGTATTCGGCTTCATTATTGGTACCACCTTCCCACAATAAAAAGGAATAAGGTAACAGTTCCTTATCTGGAGAAATGAGTACAATTCCTAAACCAACTTTGTTGAATTTAGGATTTTCCATTTTCTTCCCTATTGGACTTCTGGAAGCACCATCAAAATACATTTCCCATGTTTGAGGACACTCTTGAATAGAAAAAACTTCCTCATCAGGGAGTTCTATATTTGAAGACGTGTCTTCCACTAAAGGATGTTCAGCCAGGAAATCAGCCAGATCTTGGCCCTTTATTGCCTTTTGAGATACATACTGAATGTCGAACTGCTACAAAATAACTTCCCACCTTTCTATACGTCCTGTAAGCATTGGAAGACTAAGGATGAATTTGAGCGGATTATTGCGAGATACCAATTGGACCTAGTGATGTTGCAGGTAGTTTCTCAGTTTCTGAACTGCAAAGATTAATGCCAGGCAGCACTTCTCAATACTTGAATACCGGGTTTCTGCTTCAAGAATAGTTCTACTGAGATAGTAGAGGCTATTTTCATTCCCAGCATCATTCTTTTGAGCGAGAAAGGCACCCAATGATCTCTCTAGAGCTGTCACATAGAGGATAAGTGGTCTACCTTCAACAGGTGGCATGAGTACTGGTGGACTCAAGAGGTATTTCTTGAGAACATCAAACGCTTCTCGACATTCTTCAGTCCACTGGTAAGTGACTCCTTTCTTCAATAATTTGGTAAAGGGTAAACTTTTGCCTGCCAAATTGGCGATGAAACGCCGAATATAGGCTAAGTGTCCTTGAAGTACTCTTAATTCTTTCAAATTCTGAGGAGGTGACATACCAAGGATTTATTTGGTCTTCTCAGGATCGACTTCAATACCACGATGGCATACAACAAAGCCGAGGAATTTTCCTGAGGTTACCCCAAAAGCACATTTTAAGGGGTTCATCTTCAAATTATGTTGTCGAAGCTTGTGGAATATGACTTCAAAATTAGCCAAGTGATTAGAAAGTTGTTTGGATTTAACCACCAAATCATCCACATAGCACTCAACAAACTTCCCTAAGAAAGGTTTGAAGATACGATGCATGGCGCGTTGATATGTTGCACCTGCATTTTTTAAACCAAATGGAATTACCCGGTAACAAAACACACCTTGAGGGGCTATGAAGGCTATAGATTCCTCATCTTCTGGGGACATTCAGATATGATTATATCCAGAATATCCATCCATGAAATAAAGTACTTCATATCCAGCCGTCACATCAATTAAGAGTTCTGTAATCGAAACTGGGAAATCATCTTTAGGACAATACCGATTAAGATCTTTGAAATCGATGCAAACCCTAATTTGTCCGTTCTTTTTCTTTACAGGGACAATATTAGCCAACCACTTGGGATACTGAACTTCTCTGACGAAGTTAGATTTGATCAGCTTATCCACTTGTGCTTCAATTTTGGAAGCATAAGTTGGGTGTGTTCTTCTCGCGACTTTCTTAAATCCTCGATGTTCTTTTGGTAAACCCAAATGATGAGTAGCAACATCGGGATCAAGCCCAGGCATTTCTATATAGTTCCAAGAAAAAATATATTTATTTTGCTTTAGAAAAGAAATATACATCTCTTTATCTTCAAGGGTCATGGCCGCACTAATTAAAGTGGGGCGTGGATTTTTCTCTGTACCCAGATTTACTTCTCTGAGTTCATCCACAGTGGTAGAGATACCCTCTTCAAATGCTGGAGGAGCATCTCTAAGATCTTCCTCTTCCTCTTCATCATGTTCTATTTCTTCCATTTCTACTTGAATAGTAGATGACAAAACGAAATTTTCACATTTTGAAGAAGAAGCTTCCATTTCCGACCCTATTGATGATAAAGGGCCTTCTTTGGGAAATAAATAGGAGATGATGGATTGAGAATTGACATCATTATTCACCTCCGACCTTGCTATAACTTCTTCTGGCCTGATTGGAGAAGTATAGACTTGTTGGATTTCAGCAGATGAAATGAAGACGTCACCACTTGTGCTTTCATCACTGTTTGGTAGGTTACCAATTTCTCCCATGTTGTCTGGCTCAATTGCCGTAATTGACATTATGGATCTTTCCATAAGAGTATTTTGATTTGGGCCTATTTTGTCAATTTGACTGATAGGTAACACATAATCTTTACTCACATGTGTAAATGGATTTATTGGAATTTTCTCCAAACCATATGGAGCATTAACTTTGGTAATTTCCTTTATTGTAGATTTCCTTCTTCCCTTCATGTGATAAAATCCCGCCTCAATGTATTGAGACTCACATGTCTTGAATGAGGCCTTATCACCATATAATGTTCCAACTTGACCATTGAAACAGTATCTGAGACATTGATGGTATGATGAAGGGATAACTGCATGCTGATGTAGCCAGGGTCTTCCAAGCAAGACATTGAAAGCTGAGTCTTGATCAACAATCATGAAATCCGAATTGGATACAAGATCTCCAAACTGAGTTCTGAGTGTAACTTCGCGTAGTGGTTCTTGTTCATTTTTTATCATATCCTTGTAACATCATTGTAGAAAGAGATAAATCAGATTCTGTGAGGCCCAATCGGCGAAGTGTACGAATGGGCATGATGTTGACTCCTGAACCATTGTCAATGAAAGCTCTTCGGATATCTACACCATTGACTTTTCCAGATAGGTACAGAGGTTTTATGTGCCCATGAAAAACATCATCTTCATCTTTATTAGTAAAATATATCACTGCATGGCATTCTGCAGGATTATTCTCTATGTGATAGACTTCAGCTGCAGCAATTTCAGCTTCAAACTCCTGAGGACTTGACAAAGCTTCGATGAGTACTTCCCGAAGATCTTTTGATAGATTCAAAGCATCCAAAATTGATAACTTGGCTGTTACTTGGGCCAAGTGTTTCAATATATCATACTTTTGATCTAAAGGTCTGCGTTTCCCAACAGAAATATGTGGTTTAGCAGGTACCTTGGAAGCAGATGCTTTGGAAGCTGATGCATCTTGTATTGGGATAGAAGTTGGCAACATCCTTGGTTTTGGAAGATTAGACCAATTAGATCCATTTATTTGCTGAGATAAAGAAGATGGAACCTTCAATCGGTCTTCTAAAATAACTGTTCCAAGACTGAGTTGGCTATTAGCAGAAAAACCTTCTTTTTCTTTTTTAGCTCGCTGAAGGGCTCTACCACGAGTTTCTGCTGCGTACACAGTGCTAGAAGGGGTATAATTGGAGTAGTGGCTTCGGAAAGATCCACGTCTTCCCCTGTATCCTGAACCTCGGGAACTTCCTCGAATTCCCTTATTTGATACAGGGAATTCAGGCTCATCAAGACTGGAATATAGATCTTTTAATTGAATCATATTAACAGAACCGAAGATTAACTCTTCGTCTGATAAAGACTCTGCCTAATTAGCCTGTTTAGGCTGTGCCGTTTGATGGGTCGGTGACCGTAGTTTTGAAGTAGATGTCATAAATTCTGCCAGAGTCAAAGACAATTTAGGCTTTGACACATACTCATCTTCTTCTGATTCTTTTTTCTTCTTTGAATCAAACCATTTTTTTGAGGATTTTCCCTCTGACGAAGAGGGTTTTACCGCAATATTCATGGCAGAAGACACAATTGTTTTCTTTAATTGTGTTCGCAAAATGTAATGAGTCTGGTTGATTGTCTTTCTGACCATCCAATCATCATACTTCTGTGCATTTTTTCTTTTGACTTCTTGCCATTCACCTTCTTCCTCTGGAACTGTAGCAGTGACAAAGACTACCTGAGTCGAAGAACCTTTCAACTTGACTTGTCCCAAGTCAACCATCTTTTTCAGGAGGTCTTTAAAGACAAAACACTCCTCGATGGGATGCCCTAACATTTGATGAAAGGGACAATAATTGGGACGGTCTTCATCTCCTTCCTTGTTTGGCCTCTTGGGCACTGGTAATTGAACCAAATTATTTTCCAGAGCTGAAATGAAGTAACCAGGAACCTGCTCATTTCGAAAAGAGTATGTTTTACTATTCAAATCCTCAAATTGTTTTCGTCGTTGATATTTTTGATCAATTAGACGAAACGACCTTTGTTTTTGGAGTTCAGGAGGTGGAGCCCTTTGAGAAGATGAAGGTTTTGAAGTAGAAATAGGTACAGGTGCTTGTTTAAGCATAACTGTAGCAGTTTCTGCTTTACCCATTCTCCTTCCTGAAGCCGATGGAATTACACGAGATTTAACCTTATCCTGTATAAGGGAATCTTCAATCTGCTGAGCGATTGAAGTAAGGTCTCGAAACCCTCCTGTGTATTTCACAGGGATCAATGGCGTGCGTAATTCGTCACGCAAATTTGCCACACAGATTGGCAACAGTTCCTCCTGAGGAAGTGCTAAACTCAGGGAATATGTTAATCCCTTCCAGCGAGCAATGAAATCAGAGACTCTTTCATTCTCCCTTTGCTTGCAGTTTGTAAGATTGAAAACTGTCGTTTTTGGCAAAGTTGAGCTGAACTGAAGAAGGAATTTTTGACGAAGATCCTCCCATATGATGATTGACCGGGATTGCAAGCTTGTATACCAAACAAAAGCTGGTCCTTGCAAGGTTCGCACGAAGCATCTAAGTTTCACTACTTCTTGCTGTTCTGGAGTTCCCATCATAGGATCACAACAAGACACGTAATGCATCAAATGTTGTTTAGGGTCGCCTGATCCATTGAAAATAGGGAAAATAGGGTTTCCAAAACTAGATGGAGGAGAAATTGAATCTACCCATTCAGGGTAAACTTTCTTTTCAGGTTGAACTTGCGCCCGTTTCCCTTCCATAGTTTCTAACCGAGCTGTTAATGACTCAATAGTAGTTATCAACTTTTGAGAAATATCCGGTTGAACTTGGTTTTGGGTAGGTGCAATGAATGGAACTTGGATAGACGTGGTGGTTGGTGCTGCAACTGATGGTAGTGCTGCCAACCATTGTTGCACTTGACCCATAAGATTAGACTTATGAGGGTGTACTGATAAAGGAGGATATTCCTGATCCATCTCAGTAACTACAACAAATTCCATTGGCTGTCGGACTCCAGCATTTTTAAGAAGAAGACTACTCTGAAGTAGTTCTGCATTCAACCTTCTTAATTCTTTCATTTCTTCCTCCTGTTGTGAAAACCTTTGCTCTAATGAGAGCGATTGACCTTCTCCAGAGGAAGGATATGTAACCTGATTCTTTCCCTTCCCTTTGTTGGATACATTTTGGAGAGAGGGAAGTGAATTACCTAGGTTCTGAGTAATCCTTTGACTTCGTGTACGCACACCTTCTTCATTTGTATCGGCGCGTACATTTTCTTGAGCAGGACGCTCTTCATCTGAGTCCCCTAAGTGAGTCTCCTCTAGTGGATTAGCAACAATGGCATTGATGACATTGATTGATGCATAATGCATCGAATCCCTTCTATCAACATTTCTGTGATATTGTCTTCTTTCATGTCTTTTATGAGACATTTCCTTTTTTTGATTCAATCTTTTAGGAACTTCTTGATGAGATATAACTTGGAGGGAATCTCCTGATAATTTGGCTCTTCGTTCCTCTTGTGGATTCTTCCCCAATCGAGAAAAGACCAACATTCTCTGAGGAGGGGATTGATGATTTGAAAGAGTCCCCAGTCTTGTGAACTGGGGATGTTCCTGCTGTTTTCGCTCAACTCCTCGAATCCCATTTGTTGAATCTGAGGGTTGGGTTAAAGAAGTCCCTAGTCTGACAAGCTGGGGTGTCTCTTGACATGCTATGTCTGAGATCTTCTTAAAATCTCTCTTGATTTTGCGAACCTTAGTTCGGAAATTAGCTGGATGCATTAACCTATATCCACTTTTATCACCTGGTTCAACAGACCGTTGGATGATTTCCGAAACTTCTGTCATTTGATGATGTGTTTGCTCCATACGAGAGGCTTGTGCAATATTCTCGCCTGCTTGATGTAGGAGCAATTCAACAACTTGTTCCCTATATGCTTGACTTTGAGAGGAACTAGTTGAAGCCTGTTCTTGAGCAAGATTTTGATTACAAACAAATCCCATTGACTGTGGTCGGCCATGGGAAATAACATTGCATGAGACCATTTTCGACGGGCTTTGCTGATTGGAAAGCACTGTGAAATGTAGTGCTCCGTGAACACCCCATCCTCTAATATGAACACCAGATGGAGCATTGAAAATTAACTGACGCAATTTTCTTAGTGCGCCAAGGCATGAACGTTGAAGGGTTCTCTGCTGCTTTTCAGCATTCAGATACCAAGAGATTGATAGAGATGCCGAATCAATCTGACGTTGTAGCCCTTTTATTATCTTAAGATTATTTTCATATTCATCATAAGATAATACCTTCTTCTTCAATTGAAAAAGAGTTTTCCATATGTTGAGACGAATATCATGGACTCCATCTTCCGTCAACATCTTTGGAATGTCATACTGGGAGTCAGCCAAAGGCCAAAACATGACTGGTACCTCACTTTTCGCCAGTTTTTTCCTCATGTTCAGCATTTCCTCTTTATCATTAAATGAAGATTCTTCTACCTGTTTTGACTAGAGTTGGTGTTTCCCTGTTGCTTCATCGGATTCAATAAGATTGGTAGAGAGATCATTGATCAAACTAGAATATGCATGACTTAGGGTTGGTTCGGAGAATGACCTACACCCTGGGCTATATTCTGATTGAGAAAGTATTTCACTTGCTAGCGATAAAGCATCAGACATGACTGGTTTCGCATTTGCAAGTGCCTCAAGATAATAGGGCTTTCTCGGCACTATATTGTCCACTGGAGTATTTTCCAGGCAATGTGAATCACTACTGCGGAGAGGACTTTCGCAGTGAAATTCATCATCATGGGGAGGACCACCATAATGGGTCACAACAAAAGATGAGATCTCTTGCTCCTTGGTCTTCTGACCACACAGAGGGTTCTTGTGGCTCTCATCTGAAGAAGAAACTTCAAGATTGACCGAATTTTCATGAAGCAAGCCTTCATGAGGAAGTGTCTATTGAATACTTTTGGAATTAATGTTCCAGTTATTGGGAACTGAGGGAGTAGAATCTTGAATTCCAACAGATAAATTTCTGAGGGCTTTAAGAACTCCAGCATCGAGCAAGGGCTTGTTACAGATTGGCCTTTGATCTCCCGACTGTGCGGGGTGGATCTTTTTCTTAGATGCCTTCTTACTCGCTTTGGAAACCACTTGTGGACGAAAGTGGTTAATTTGAGCAGGTGTATGTGCCTGATCAGGAAAGATGGTCAGGTTAGGCTGACGATCTCCACTCAAACCAGGTGTATGTGCCTGACTTGGTTGTCCGTATGATATGGGGGAGTATGCCCCATAACCCTCTTGGACTGGAACAGATGTGTGTGTCTGTTCCGGAGTGAATCGTTGATGTGTCACTGCACTGCTAGGGATAGATTCATGTGTCTTTCCCTGAGATGATGCTGAAGCTGTTATGATATCCTGGCAAGCATCCAGAATATGAGCAGGAATTTTCTTCTGCTCTTTCACCATTGAAAAAATATGTTTGGTGACTTCAGCTGTTGGAATGGGGATATACGTCCATTCCGGGCTTAGAGTAGGTGTATGTGCCTGCTCCTGTCCTCCTTTTCCTGTCAGTGAATCCTGACAGTACTCAAGTGTGGAGTCAGAGAGTTGAGTCTGCCTCCTGTTTGTCGTCGGGGATTTCTGACTGAATTCTCCGTGCGCTACCAAGAGAGACTGTTGGTAGGCTTGATTAGTATTAGAAGGTGTATATGCCTGCTGATTACATTTCACCAAACACGGTTGACGAGATCCATCATATGTAGTCAGGCGAGCCTGCTGACTAACTGATGATGTATAAGCAGGTGTATGTTCCTGCCTATAGTACTCCGCCGGAATTGCCTGGCGGGATTGGCGTGATGCTGCCAGACGAGTCTGCTGGACAGCGGAATTAAAATGGACAGGTGTGTGTGCCTGTTCATTGTTCGCCACCAAGTTAGGTTGGTGGACTTCTCCAGAGATGGCAGGGATGATAACCTGCCCATTGTTAATCGGATTCCGCCTCTGGCAGTTCGTCTTGCCTGCTCGGGTTCGAAGAACCTGAGCCGAACGCCTGGAGTCGGTACCCTCATCATGTTGAGGGAACACTACTGCACGAGTCTGGCGGCGATTGTTGATGGGAGCCTTCGGGAAGGACTCCTGTCTTTTTGGATTAAGGTCCTGAGGGAACTTCTCATTCACTTCCTCAGAGTAAGGGAGCGAATGGAAATTGCGTTCTGGGGATAACGACCCGAAACGGTTGGAGATGGTAGTCTGCACCGCCTGCCTCTTAATCACTGGTCGTCATTGTCTGGACGACCTGTGTGAGTTTTTCACTTGGAGTGCTTGTCGGGCAGCCTCCAGAGTTGGGATGGTACTGTGTTGATGGTACTCCTTAACCAGCGCATTTGATACCCAGCGTTGAAGACGCTGAGTAGGTGATGTCAACCTCAGAGCGGATGGCAATCCAATAGGAATAGCAGTAGTGGTATTTTCAGAAACAGTATTCACAGATGTGAATTTGAGAGCATCCATTATGGAAATATAGAAGATCTTGGAAAAGAGTGCCTGTTTGATATAACAGACGTAATCAAGATAAAATTCAGCCACTTCATCCTTTGGATGAGCACACATGTCAATGATTGTTTTTGTTAGCCCTCTTATTGAATTTTAAATAGGGGCTTAACAAATAGGTGAAACATCATTTTAACTTGGTTAAGGATTCACGTGAGGTTCACCATTTTTTGTTTCCCTCGGAATTCGGGGATGACCTCCTGGATGGGAGATTCAAACGTTCCAATCGGTTTCTAACAGGTTTGTTCGTAGAACCGGAAACATCCAATGATTTCACATCCATTTGGACCTACTTTCCAAAGGTATGCGCTCATTAGTTTGTGGACTAATGAGGCTTAGGAATTTTCATTGGTCGAGAGGATGGGAGGTCGGACTCATCACACCTTTTTTAGGGGAATTATTGTCTACTCCGGGACTCTCTTTATAGATTTAAGTTATGTTCGTGAATCCTTATTACATTACCAAGTATAAAATGAGCTTTCCTTTAGTTTTAACAATCAATGATTAAATATGTAAGAAATTTAGAGAATCTTTTATATGTATTTGAGGTTCTTAATCAATAGTAACCTTCAAAAAATTTATATAAAAGTCTCTTGGTCATTATGATGACCAGGCTGGTTTTAAATCCACTCAGTGGGGCACTTGAAGTTTATTGTCATTCAGAAGGACATGAATTATTTCAGAGTTGGGATCGAACCCATAGAAGGGCTACCTACGTATCCTCTGTTTTGGAAAAGGAATCAGAACCCACGTAGTTCGAATAAGGGAGTATGATGTTTATGATTGATGGCTCAAAGAAGGATGTCATAATTACTTTTATCCTCTAAGATCACGTGAGTCATGCTCGGTGTGAGAAACAAGAGGTATTTGTAATAAAATAGACAATTGAGCCATGAAATATGTAATCATAAGAAATGGTTTGGGGCTTATGTATGTATGACTGCCCAGATAAATGAAGGTTAGGATTTACTTTAGGGAGAAAATCCAAGAACAGGGTCCATAAAGGTATATGTGCTTTATGGAGATTTGAATACTCTAACTTGGGACTTATTCCTGAAAAGGAAACCCAAATTAGGAGAGGATTGATAATTGGGTTTTACTCCTGAGAAGGAATCCCATATCAAATGTAATTTTAGGACTGGTTAAAGAGAGTTTAAGGTACTTGGGGATTACTCCTGAAATGGAAGCCCAGATTTATGGCTGGGGCTTATTCCTAACAAGGAAGCCCAGATTAGGGGACTTGGGACTTACTCCTGAAAATGAGGCCCAAGTTTGGAGGATTTATGACTGGGGCTTATTCCTAACAAGGAAGCCCAGGTTAAAGGATTATGATTGGGACTTACTCCTGAAAAGGAGGCCCAAGTTAAGGAATTAAGGTTTGGGGCTTACTCCTGAAAAGGATGCCCAAGTTTGGGAACTTTAAGAATTTGGGGCTTACTCCTGAGGAAGATGCCCATATTAAAGGACTTATAACTGGGGATTATTCCTGAAAAGGAGACCCAGGTTAAGGATTCTCTCATCTTAAAGGATGAGGTTGAATGAATGAACTCTCAATCTTTGGTGACATAAATATGTATAAATCACTATGTTTTGAGAGATATTCCACATAATTCCTTTCAAATAAGGAAGTAAAATCAAGAAATCATGCCATAAATGGCTTTGAAGAGTATCTTGAAGACTGAATCTTGAATAGGAAAGGTGAAATGGCTTAAGAGGGGTAAAATGGGAAAGATGGGCACCCAAAAAAGGTAGGGGTACGCAAGTCTTGAAAGGCGCGCAAGTCTCACGTGGGCGCGCAAGTATTGGTCGCGCAGGTATACCTGCACGACATGTGGGGTACTTGCGCGATTTTCAACCAGCATTAAAATACTTGAGCGACTCTTTCTTAAAGCCTTTAGAATCCTCTTGAGGTTCTCCCAGTAAAGGGACGCGCAAGTTCTATCGAAGGAGTAAAGGCGGCGCGCAAGTGTGGCCACTTCCCTTAAGGGCTGGCCACTCAGGCGCGCAAGTGTTGATGCATTTCAACACTTAGGCCTTCCTCCTTCTCTTTAAATCTTCCGTTCTAGGTAAGAAATTACCTTAGAAGTGTTACGGAAGATTTGAGAAGAGACTTGGGCATTGAGAGCTTGAATCCGAGTTTCTAAAAAAGATCATCCTGAATGGGGGGCCCACATGGTCTATTTATAGGCAGAAGAAGACCCTGAGCGGTTACCGGGCGGTTATCACTTAGGTCGCGCAAGTCACTTGCGCGCCAAGTGAGTCGCGCAAGTACACTTGCGCGACCATGAAGGAACTTGCGCGGCCTATGGGCAAAGTTTTCCTTGTTCACCCCTTTGTCAATTTTTGATGTTTTCTTCAAAGGTTGAATCACTTTGTGCTCATATATTCCCCTTTTCCGATCTTTAGATTCTGTGACGAAAGGAGCGTCAACACTCCAAATATCACGAGCAAGAACATGGGTAGATCGAGGCGTTCAACAAAACCCTCTCTAACATCCTGAAAAAAATGATTGACTAAAATAAGAAGATTTTTCCTGACAGACTCCCCAATGCCCTCTAGGCCTATCAGACAACGAATCACAATTCTACACAGGTGACCCCATATTCCCTGGTGTATGGAATGGAGGTCATACTAACCATATATATTCAATTTCCTTCATTATGCACATTTTAATATGATTAGAAATCACTAGATAAGGTAGCTGAAATCCGTCTGGATGAATTTGAAGTGCTCTACGAGAACAGGCTTTATGCCCTGCACAATCTGGAAAGGCATCAGAACAAGATAGCCAGAGCTTTCAACAAGAGATTTCACCTCCTATATTTATTGCATGGTGACCTAGTGTTGGACCTGAGAACACCAATGATACCTGGTAGGAAACCGCCCAAGCTAGAGCCCAAATGGGAAAGACCACACATCATTAACAAGGTTTATCCCAATGGCATGTGCTCCCTAGTTACCATGGATGACAAACGTATAATTCCTCCCACCAATGCCAGATTACTCAAGAAATACTTTTCACGAGTACACTTGGTCCTACATGACCTTAAACTGTTATGTCCTACATGACATTAAACTTCTTTGTTGTACTGTATGATAATAAACTACAAGATGGTCCAATCTATACAACCTTAAACTAAGATCTCCCTGTATCCACCATCCCTCAAGACATTAAACTTCAGCTTCAATAACTACGTATGGCTTGATTCCAATCCTCATGGGATACGTAGTAATTCTCGCATGCCACGTCTTAGAGTCTATCCCCCAAATTTTTCTCTTTGAATACCCCCTTAGGTGTAGTTCTATTAGAAGATCCCACATGGTGTAGCGTAGAATTATTTGACCCCATCATGTCATGGATACAATGATGGCACCATGTGCCTCTCCTCATTCTTCTATCCTACCACGTCCTCACCGCGTGATGTTAAAATGCATGGCCCTTTCAGAACTACGTATGGCTTGATTCCCATACTTATGGGATACGTAGGAACGCCTGAACATTTCATCCGTAGGCCTAGCCCCCAACATCAAGATATCCCCTTGGGTCGAAACACATGGTGTGGTGTAGGATTTTCCCTCAATCACGTCACGTTCATCGTGAACGCACTATGTATCCCTCTCCCTAGAGATCACCACCTCTTTTGTCATCCTACATGATGTTAAACTATACATGCACATTCATGCTTCACACTCTCCCTTTATTTGGGATTTCATCATCTTTCACATCCAAAAGGACCCTCGAACAACATGGATGCTAGGACCTAGGGATCTCCTACCACTTCGGGCCAACATCCTCAAGGATCCCAAATGGAAAATTGATACAAGTCCCACATTGCGAATATGGTCAGCTATTGACACTCATTTTTTGTTCTCATTTCAGGTCACATGTTGTGGATGTTGTGTTTAAAACATGGTCAACAGTTATCCTCTATCATCACACCACCCATAAATCCTTAAATGTCTGTTTCATGATTCACATCCTTTCCCACTCCATCATTTCCAAGTGGAATTTAGGCACCTTTGGTACTATCCCTCAGTTCATGTTTTCACATTAGGAGGAAAAAGCCATGGTGAGGCATCATTCTGAGTTCCACACCATTTTCCCCTTTTCATGTATTCCATGTGTTTCAAAGACCTTCTCCACTCTTTTTTACCACATCGAGCACAGATCACATGAACTTAGTGATTCAGTCATGGTTTTCACCCATTTGGAAGATTATAGATTCTCTATGGTCCGAGCTCTAAGACCTTAAACTAAGATCTCTTCACATCCTTCCCAAAAGACATTAAACTACACCCCTAAGAACTATATATAGCTTGATTACCATCCTCATAGGATACGTAGGAATGCCTAAGCATTTTGTCTTTAGGTCCATCTTAGGTTCCACCAATTACCTCTTCTGTTCGGCCATTTGGCCCTAAATTTCATAGGATTGCGTGGTGTGGCATGTTTGGGCTTATGTCTTTATTTTCACCAGGTTTGAAATAGCCACACTATGCACTCCCCCTCTAGGAGCTAGTTTATCCTATATCCTATCCTGCATAACGTTAAACTGCACCCTCAGAACTATGTATGGCTTGATTCCGATCCTCATCGGATATGTAGGAACACCTAGATGATTCATTCATGGGTCTAGCCCCATATTCTCTGACCTTTTTTGTTCCTTTGGCTTGAGGTTTCTTCCCCATAATTGCATGCAGTGTGATGTGGACCTCGTCCTCATTCATGTCGAGTATGTTTTATCATACCATGCACATTACCCCTATGTCCAAGCCATATGACTTTAAACTATACTACCTAGCCTCACATGACTTTAAACTATTACGTATTTACTGCAAGACATTAAAATGAAGGGGTTGGTCCTATCATATGACCCTAAAATATGACATTATCATCCTGGCCGCACGACAAAAAAAATACTGCATTGTGATGTCCTCACTTGAGGGGACATCATGTTTGGTAGTGGATATCCACCATACCATTTGTCAATGCCTACATATGGCTTGATTCCTATAGCGATTCCTAGATTATCTGTCCTAGTTTTATCACTTCATGAAAAAAAATACATATCCATCCTAAAGAACAAATGAGATCTTTCAAATGCCGCTTCTTTTGGTGCGTGGGCCAAACCCACATGATAGTATTGTCCCTAACATCAGTACCCTACCATTCCACTTCTATAACTAAATATGGATTGATCCCCATCATCATGGGGTACGTAGGGATGCCCACACACTTTTCCTTGGGCCTAGCCCAACTTTCATTTTTGGTCCCTCGACCTAAAACCTCCCCAGGGAGCACATGGTGTGATATGGACTCTTACCATCCTCACTCACATCGAGGTTTCAATTACCGTATCACGTGTCTCCCTCCCTTTTTTTATCTATAGTATGAGCTCTAAGACCATTAAACTAAGATCTGACCATCCTTGTCATAGGACACTAAACTATGTGACATTTTCCAGAACTATTTATGGATTGATTTCCATCTTCATGAGATACATAAGAACACCCAAACTTTCTGTTTGCAAGACTAGCCCCAAGAATCTTAAATCCTTCCCCCTTTTTTCGTTCCCTTGGCCCGAACACCTTTGGAATCATGTGGAGTGGTGATCACTTCTTGGGTTCTCATTCACATCAGGTTTTTTGAAAACCGCACCATGTTTTTTCTTTGTCTCTTCCCATCCTGGTCTGAGTTCTATGACTTAAACTAAGATCTCCCTATAGGAACTACACATCGGGTTAGACTAATTCACCACCCTGCAATCATTTCATTAAATAACGTCCCTCTTAATGGTCCAATCTATGACCTTAATCTAGGAGTGTGCGACACCAGGACTCTTGTACTTTGAAAGGTATTTGACTTCCTCTATCTGATACGTCTCATTATCGTAGTCAAATTCATTATGAAAAAGAGCCCAAAGTGTGGAATTTTCATTGGGAAATTCTATCATTTCATGTACAGGCTTCACAAGACCTTTATTTGAATCCCCATCCTCTTCCATGTCTAAAGGGACCCCCTTTATGGCCTGGTATCATGCCGCATTGGCTCACCTACTGTCTTGGGCCAACACCCCTAAAGACCTCAGAAAACATTTGCAACAGGTCCCATGTTTCGAACATGGTCAGTGGTCAACCCTCATTTTTTTGTCCACATTCCAGGCTAACGTGAAATGGATACTATCTTTCAAATATGGTTAGGAGTTATCCTCTATAGTCCTGCTTCTATCCTTGTGATCCAGATCTTGGGCATCATGATTCACCTCTTTCCACTCCCACATGTTTAAGTGGAATTCACTACTAGAAACTAAGGATTTACCAATGTTTTGAAACTGTTGGTAAAGGCTACCAAACCGTTGGTATATCTTAGTGGAAAAGTCCATTTCTGAACCGAGTTCACTCCTCGTTTCAGTCCTGTTTCACTGAACCAGTTTAACCTGCCGTTCCAGCCATGTCTATCTCATGAGATATAAAATCTTTACCCAATGCATCAGAGGGAGATATAGGTCCCACCCATATCATAATGATACCATTCTTATGTGTGCCACAAAATCATAAATCATACATCATAACATAACCCATGTAATAAAAATGGGAATCTTAAACATTGTGACATCATAAAACAATTCAAATAAGATGAAGGAATTCATCAAAATAATTCTATCATAACATAATAAAATCAATGTAATAATAGGGATAGAAACAGAACCCTTTATTATCTTAGATGGAAAATTATTTTGATAAAACACTTGAACTCCTTTCTTGAGGAAAATATCATTTCTACTTCAAAAACACTTTTCCTTTATTAACACGTCATAAAATTCTAAACTAAAAGAAGTTGATTAAAAATAAACTTGAAATTTTTTAAAGGAAGCATCTTGGAAATAATGTTTTAAAAATACATTCATGCCGTATAAGTTAAAAAAACATTCTTCTCATACTTTTGTTGGAAAATTCAAAAAGTACCTCGTACGAAAAACGAAAAAAGATTCCTTTCATATCTTTTACTAAAAATTCACCAAAGGGTAAAATTGGATTTAAACAATTTTAGGTGGATGGAAATAATATTAAATATTGAGGAAACATGGATGTGGATGATAAAATACACCCCAGTAAATACCAAAGTATAAACAATCTCGGATAAAAATGAAATTGTGATATTTTCCCTTACCTTAGGTCCGATTTGCTTCGTAAGTGTCTGAACCTCCTGTGTAATGATTTAAATAATTTTATTGACTTATTACATAATCATATTAATTTTTATTATATCATATATGGTTCACTTATGACTTAATATTACCCGTTCTTTTGTAAATTCATGTTAAAGTAGCGTTTTGGGTAAAATCGTCTCATTTGTCGTTCGTGTTTTAACTTGTAATTATTCATATGATTAATTAGATCATGATTACTTAAATCCAGAATGTAAAACATTATTTATATATAATATATATTCACAATATACATATATATAATGGATCGATAAATGGAAATAAATACAACGTTCATGAAGACGGTAGGTCATACGTACGCATGAACGCTGTTTTCGTTTCCTTATTGAATTGAGTGGAATTAAGTAGATGACATAAATATATATATACATAAATCCAGTAGTATTATTATGTCATATATTTCATGATTACTTATTATATATACTTTATAATCATTCATGAATGGTTAACGTGGAGAATGAATCTCATCACGTCGTGGAGACGGTAGTCCGTACGTACGCACGAGTGATGATATCGTTCTCATGATCGTTGAATTGTATTGGAGTGTATGTATACTATTTCAGAATCAATATCACTTTTCAATAGTAATATATAGTCATTATTTACACCATTATACCCATCCAATTAAGGTGGTGGTGGAAAATAGATTACACCACGGTGTGGAGACGGTATTCCGTACGTACGCACGCGCGGTGACTTCGTTTTCCGTAGGATGGATAGATGGTGAAATAGGGTTGTTTCATAATTATAATAATATATCAGTATATGAGTGATACTTATGTTATTACTTCATAATGAAACAACTAAATAATAAGAAGTGGAAGAAGAAATAAAGTTGAAAGAATCGGTAACAGACATTACCTCTTCTTTGAAGTGCTTCTTTGAGACCTCCATTTAGGGCACTAAAATTGGTATTTTAAGAAGCCCAGGACCTCTAGGATGTTTCTAGGGAAGTGGAGATGAGAAATTGGCAGGGGTTGGCCGAGCTTGAAGGTTCAAATTTGTGTGAGGAGGAGAGGGAGGAGGTGCCCTTTTATAAGGGAGGAGAGGGGCACCTTTGGACTAACTAAAACTATTATTTTATTATAAAGTAAAATTCGGTTTTTAATAGCTCCAAATTGATATATTTCGAAGCTAAGGTGAGGATGGGTATAAACTCTCTCATCCAATAGAATTTAGACAAGTAGAGGTCCCTATTTTAACCTTATCATTTAGATTTAACATTAAGTTAAATAATTCTACTTTTACCGTGTCTTCTTGTGTTCTTATACTATAAGGTTAATAAACTTTCTATAAGCAGCCAAACGAACCCCAAGTTGTTTATTATTAATATATATAACCTTATCTAAGTCATTTGGCCTAACCTTAGATTTTTAGGATTAAAATAACAATTAAAAATATAATATTTGTTTTAAAAACTATTTTATGTCAATTTTGACACTATTTAGTAATGGATTTCTGTAAAACTCATAACAGAATGATTAGTTCTAAAAAAGTTAATTAAATCAATACTAACATGTAATATTAACCTATAAAATTAGTGGAATTCATAAAATTTCTCAAATTACATTTATTTTGGTCAATATATCATTAATAAGATAATTACTGCATCATCATTGTGTCATAAATAAATTAAATTATTTAATGTCTAAAAATTACAAATAAAATTCCATTATGTAGGAAATATTTTTAGCTTTCTGATGAATATTTATAGTAGAATTTATCTTATGTATAATCCTATATTAAAAATGATATACTTATTAAACTTTGATTTTAACTATTTTAACCCTTCTTTAAATAAATTAATAATAAATGTCCTAATCTAATCTAAGTGGGCCTAAATAGTCATATTTTATTCCTAAGGTTGTTTTTGGACGAATTACACTTATCCAATAGAATTAGAACATGTTTTAGGGTAATAATAATATCATTTTTACCTTTAATTACCCTATTTACTTTTAATCGTGGTAAAAAAAGTAAAAAGTTACTATTCACCAAAAATTATTTTCATCTCATTGAACCATATTTTACTTACTGACATCAACCGTGTCTCTCGGATTTTTGAAATTCCACTCACAAAAGCGGTAAAATTATGTTTTATGAAAAAAATCATTTTTTGTTTAACTACAACTTAGTGGTTTCACTATTCATCAAAAAATGAAAGTTTCCAGAAAAATACCAAAAATTAGGCCTAAGCTATATTTGATATTATGAATTCAAAAATGATGTCTATTTTACCAAATTAAAAACATATCAGTTGCATTAATTAATTTAAAAATTAATTCCCGTCGTCAAAACAAATAGCGTGTTCTTAAGAGATAATAACTATCAAAAGATTGACATTTGTTTATGTCTGGTTTAAATGTAAAATTACATCCAATGACCAACATTGTATTAAATTGTAAAAATATATTCTAAATGTACTTTAAAACCACTCAAATTAATAATTTATGACTATTAATTATTTCTATTAAAAAGGTTGTTTTTAATTAAAATTTAGTAATTTTCACTATTCATCAGAAAATGAAAGTTATCCGAAAAGTACCAAAATTTCACCCTAAGCTAATTTTGATATTCTGAATCCAAAAATGAAGTCCATTTTGAATTTACAAAATTTCAAAAAGTGGTTATTACTATTCATAACGGCTAGTTTTAATAATATTTTAATAGCATATCATTGTTTAGCGAAACTCAGTATTGCATACAACACACGCTATCACGGAAGGTCGCGCTTGCATGTAATGCAAGGCAAGTCAAGGGTGCGTGTTTTGCAAGATACTTTTGTTGTAGCGTACAACACAAGAAATTAATGAAATTAAAAATAATATTTTTCATAAAATCTCAGGGTGTTACATTCTACCCCCCTTAAAATGAATTTCGCCCTCGAAATCCGTCGGGGTTATAAATGGTTTACTATTCAAAAGTTTCTTTAATAGAAACCCACATCATAAAAAGGAATACCAAAACAAATCTTAAAAAACAAACGTATGAACCATAACGGTTACCCAAATAAACTAACCACTGGGTTTCCACATAGGTGAAAATATGGATATGGAAGAGAAATCTAACCATCATGTTCTGATGGAGAGTGGTAGAGAACATGGCTATGGAAAATCCAGCAATCACAAAGCCATAAATTTGTGACGATCTAAGGTACCATCTGATTCATCAGATATAATAGCACTAGGAAAACATTTTTGGTTTTCAAGATCATTTCCCTAAAGTTGATGAAATTGGAATTAGAAGAAATACTTTCATGATTTTGGTATAGTCTCACCATTGGTCATTCTTTAAACAATTTCCACTTCATCTCTTAAAGAAATGAAGGTGAATTTGTCATTCATGATGTGTTAGCAGATCATGTGATAGAATAATGGGTCATTCCATCTATCTCAAACAAAAGGTTAGAAAATTTATCAAAACATACATAAGTCCATCTATAGTGAGATTAATCATATATAGTTCCTAAAATGGACTTATACTTCATATATCATACTGCTTAATATAATAAATCTAGTTTCTACTAAACATGGACTTCTTGTAGGCCAGTGGTAGGCGATATAAAGGCCAGTCGCTCTACGGTTGTGGGTTCGATTCCCACAGCCTTGTCCGACGCGATGGGCTGTCGCTCGTCTTGCAGGTTGTCCTTTTTCTAAAACTACATTACTATAACATCACATAAATAATATCAAAAAAAAGTTATATCCTTAAACAATACTACCATATGGTTAACATAATCCATTCCAATATTTAGTCTTATCTAAAATACTTCGGTCCAAGCTCATAGTATAAAGAAAATGATTACTTGAAATGTCGTCAACCAAGCATGTGAATACCATCATTTATCCCCCATATATCTTGTTGGTCACATTCCAATCGTGTGAATACCTTAATCATGTATTCTCTTGAAAAATGAAAACCCATTAAACCTTAGTGAAAACATGAATGCTGTCAAAATTTAACTCTTTCCACATACCAAAATCCTAAAATTCTTTATACTCAAACCATGATATAACCTTCTCCTTATATCAGTCATGAGCTCATGAATACTATCAAACATTTAATTTTCTCCTTATCCCTTCATTATGCGCATATCATCTACATTCCAAAAATATCTGAATAACCTTTCATGGATACTGGTACCGTTAATCATACACTTTCAAAACTCAAGGAAAGACAACAGTGTAACAATCCTTAGATGTCTCTTTATTCCATAGTACCATGAGATTACTTATACAACATTACAAATGATAAACATGTAATCATTCCACTACATTCTTATACCATTGACCGAGCTTCAACAATTCTTTCATCTCACATATCATTTGTAGTCTCTTCATCATAATCAACATAAATACTACCCATACGACCATACTGATTCTCTTCATGAGACTTTCCCTTAGGGAATTGGTTTGCATAATGCCCGTACATTCCACATTTAAAACATTTAACCATTGTTGATGTCATAGCAATACCATTATCCTCATCCCTGGTGTTAATTGAACCTTTTCCTTTGCACTTACTGGATTTGTGTCCTTCTTTTCCACACCCAAATCATCTTCCAGTTCCTTTGAAACATTCTCCTTGATGCCTCTTCCCACATGATTTACATAGGGGAAATTGAACTTTCTTTCCTCCTTGATCATCATGAAACTCCACCTTTCTCTTATTAGCTGAGCCAGGAAACTTACCAAAATTTACTTTATTGATCATATTATGAGATTTCTGATTCGGGATAATAATGATGTTTGGACTTCCAAATCCCATTTCATTTGGTTGCTCATGAAGAATATCATTCCATTGTCCATCATATCCTCCATTATCGTGAATCATCTTGTTTCCAGCCATTTTCTAAAACTCAAAAAGAATAGTGTGAGAGGCAAAAATCATAATTAAGGGGGAGTAACTACAATATCTAACATCTTTTGTTTAATATAATATCATTACCATAGTTCTAAGACTATATCTTATACGTATACTTATCCTTAGGGACATCCCTAGACATACCTTAGAAATATCTCTAGGGGTCTCACTAATGTTCTCGCATCCTAGTTTCCAAAGGTTGACTAAACCTTTCCTCTGATACCAACTGTAGAGACCCTAAGCTTGACGTACATGGACATTAAATTACTTTTGCAGAATTCTTAGTACATTACAAAAACACACACACAAGGACCGTAATAGTTTAGTGTCTTTGGAAAATATCATTTCTACTTCAAAAACACTTTTCCTTTCTTAACATGTCATAAAATTCAAAACTAAAAGAAGTTTATTAAAAATAAACTTGAAAACTTTTAAAGTAATCCTCTTGGAAATAATGTTTTAAAAATCCATTCATTCCATATAAGTTAAAAAACATTCTTCTCATACTTTTGTTGGAAAAGTCAAAAAGTACCTCGTACAAAAAACGACAAAAGATTCCTTTCATATCTTTTAATAAAAACTCACCAAAGGGTAAAATTGGATTTAAACAATTTTAGGTGTATGGAAATAATATTACATATTGAGGAAACATGGATGTGGATGATAAAATACACCCCAGTAAATACCACATTATAAACAATCTCGAATAAAAATGAGATTGTGATATTTTCCCTTACCTTAGGTCCGATTTGCTTTGTAAGTGTCCGAACCTCCTGTGTAATGATTTAAATAATGTTATTGACTTATTACAGAATCATATTAATTTTTATTATATCATATATGGTTCACTTATGACTTAATATTACCCGTTCTTTTGTAAATTCATGTTAAAGTAGCATTTTGGGTAAAATCGTCTCATTTGTCGTTCGTGTTTTAACTTGTAATTATTCGTATGATTAATTAGATCATGATTACTTAAATCCAGAATGTAAAACATTATTTATATATAATATATATTCATAATATACATATATATAATGGATCGATAAATGGAATGAAATACACCGTTCAGGGAGACGGTAGGCCATACGTACGCATGAACGCTGTTTTTGTTTCCTTATTGAATTGAGTGGAATTAAGTAGATGACATAAATATATATATACATAAATCCAGTAGTATTATTATGTCATATATTTCATTATTACTTATTATATATACTTTATAATCATTCATGAATGGTTAACGTGGAGAATGAATCTCGTCGCATCGTGGAGACGGTAGTCCGTACGTACACACGAGCGATGATATCGTTCTCATGATCGTTGAATTTTATTGGAGTGTATGTATACTATTTCAGAATCAGTATCACTTTTCAATAGTCATCTATATTCATTATTTACACCATTATTACCATCCAAGTAAGGTGGTGGTGGAAAATAGATTACACCACGGCGTGGAGGCGGTATTCCGTACGTACGCACACGCGGTGACTTCGTTTTCTGTAGGATGGATAGATGGTGAAATTGGGTTGTTTCATACATATAATAACATATCAGTATATGAGTGATACTGATGTTATTACTTCATAATGAAACAACTAAAGAAGAAGAAGTGAAAGAAGAAATAAAGTTCAAAGAATAGGTAACATACATTATCTCTTCTTTGAAGTTCTTCTTTGAGACCTCCCTTTAGGGCACTAAAATTGGTCTTTGAAGAAGACCAGGACCTCTAGTATGTTTCTAGGGAAGTGGATATGAGAAATTGGCAGGCGTTGGCCGAGCTTGAAGGCTAAAATTGGTGTGAGGAGCAGAGGGAAGAGGTTCCCTTTTATAAGGGAAGAGAGGGGCACCTTTGGAATAACTAAAACTATTATTTTATTATAAAGTCAAATTCGGTTATTAATAGCTCCAAATTGATACATTTCAAAGATAAGGCGGGGATGTGTCGAAATCCTCTCATCCAATAAAATTTAGACAAGTTTGGGTTCCTATTTTAACCTTATCATTTAGATTTAACATTAAGTTAAATAATTCTACTTTTACCGTGTCTTCTTGTGTTCTTATACTATAAGGTTAATAAACTTAATATAAGCAGCCAAACATACCCCAAGTTGTTTATTATTAATATATATAACCTTATCTAAGTAATTTGGCCGAACCATAGATTTTTAGGAATAAAATAAAAATTAATAATATAATATTTGTTTTAAAAACTATTTTATGTCAATTTTGACACTATTTAGTAATGGATTTTTGTAAAACTCATAACAGAATGATTAGTTCTAAAAAAGATAATTAAATCAATACTAACATGTCATATTAACCTATAAAATTAGTGGAATTCATAAAAAGTCTCAAATTACATTTATTAAAGGTCAATATTTCATTAATAAGATAATTACTACATCATCTTTGTGTCATAAATAAATTAAATTATTTAATGTCTAAAAATGACAAATAAAATATCATTATATAGGAAATCTTTTTAGCTTTCTAATTAATATTTATAGTCGACTCTATCTTATGTATAACCCTATATTAAAAATGTTATACTTATTAAACTTTGATTTTAACTATTTTAACCCTTCTTTAAATAAATTAATAATAAATGTCCTAATCTAATAAAAGTCATCCTAAATGGTCATATTTTATTCCTAAGGTTGTTTTTGGTCGAATTACACTTATCCAATAGAATTAGGACATGTGTTAGGGTAATAATAATATCATTTTTACCCTTAATTACCCTATTTACTTTCAACCGTGGTAAAAAAAATAAAAAGTTACTATTCACCACAAATTATTTTCATCTCATTGAACCACATTTTACTTACTGACATCAACCGTGTCTCTCAGATTTTTGAAATTCCTCTCATAGAAGCGGTAAAATTAAGTTTTATGAAAAAATCATTTTTTGTTTAACTACCACTTAGTGGTTTCACTATTTATCAAAAAAATGATAGTTTCCAGAAAAATACCAAAAAATAATCCTAAGATATATTTGATATTATGAATTCAAAAATTATGTCTATTTTATCAAATTCAAAACATATCAGTTGCATTAATTAATTTAAAAATTAATTCCCGTCGTCAAAACAAATAGCGTGTTCTTAAGAGATAGTAACTATCAAAAGATTGACATTTGTTTATGTCTGGTTTAAATGTAAAATTACATCCAATGACCACCATTGTAATAAATTGTAAAAATATATTCTAAATATACTTTAAAAAAACTCAAATTAATAATTTATCACTATTAATTATTTCGATTAAAAAGGATGTTTTTAATTAAAATTTAGTAATTTTCACTATTCATCAGAAAATGAAAGTTATCCGAAAAGTACCAAAATTTCACCCTAAGATAATTTCGATATTCCGAATCCAAAAATGAATTCCATTTTGAATTTACAAAATTTAAAAAAGTGGTTATTACTATTCATAACGGCTAGTTTTAATAATATTTTAATAGCATATCATTGTTTAGCGAAACTTGGTATTGCGTACAACACACGCTATCACGGAAGGTCGCACTTGCGTGTAATGAAAGGCAAGTCAAGGATGCGTGTTGTGCAAGATCCTTTTGGTGGAGCGTAAAACACAAGACATTAATGAAATTAAAAAGAATATTTTTCATAAAATCTCAGGGTGTTACAACCATCGTCACTGGAAGCACACTCTACCTCCACAGGGGATCACGAGGAGCTATTCTGAGGGCCAATGGATGGTGAGGAGCATCGCGGCCTATCACCAGTAGCCCAAGCCCCTGAGTCAGGAATGGCAGCCATCATCCCATCTTATCACAATGTAGCCTCTAGGTCGCAACACTCTACGACAGACAGCCCGAGAATCGGTGTTCAGTCAGCCTGCTCACCATACTCTCCAGTTGCCAGCATGCCGGCCCAATGGTCTGCCTCAGTACTGCTACTGGTTCATCAGCCAACCCCAGTTGACGAGTGGGGAAATCAAGGGCCAGACCCTGAATCTGAGCCGAGGATCTTCTAGAACATCCTCATAGTGGACCAATTCCCTGAGAAGTTCTGGCCCGTGGCAGTGCAGAATTTATGCATACCAGAATCCCTCACCCCATAAGAAGTTGAGTGTTTCTGCTACACCCTCTGGGTGACACATTTCAGTCATAGTCATCACCAAGTGTTCTACCCCTAGGAGCCAAGAGCATTTTGAAGACGTCAGCGAGCAGTGCCGTCTAGTAAATCTGGTTGCGCTCCCTATGGCCCAGCGCCCCAAGTCACCAGGTCACCATGAGGCCCCCCCAGTAGAAATGAATTTAGATTATCAAGGTAATCCACAAAATTATCAGGGAGGCTACACCCCACGTTCAAATCTATGGTTGGGGAAGTATGTTTTCCTCCTCTTCAGTCCTATTCGACGGCAGCCCGACTCACTATGCGATATTGAGGACATGCCCCCAAGAAGGGTCACGATCAACATGGCCGACATAGTGGACGAGGAGGACAATCTGGAGCTTATCGATTGAGACTTACACCCTATGGGTGTGCCACAACTATTGGATCCATCGGGGAGGATTACTAGTAAGCAGAGGAGCCTTCTAGGTCTCCCTGCACCCACAGAGGAATTGGTACTCAGCCAGAATTCTAGTAAGGGAAAAGAGCGCGTTGGAGCTATCAAGCACTCTGACCTGTCCACTTAAGTGAAGAAGATGAAGGAGGACCCCGAGAAGGCCACGTTGCACCAGAAACTTGTTGAACAGAAGAAGTTGGTCGATGAAGTCTTGGTTGAACGCGCTGTAGAGTGATGACCCGACTACGACAATCCTATGCTGGGACAGTAGGGGCAGGAATAGCTTCCCCTTGGCGAGCTACCCCCACGAAACCCTGATCATGCCACTCGTGCGAATAGGGTGGAAGCCGGAGCTCATGGAAATAAGGTGCGGTATGTCTCACCAAACCCTCCTGAACGGCGCAGCAATCCCTGGAATCCCGCTCGGGCTCCCCCGACTGCCCAAATGGTCACTCCTCCAGCCGCTCCATGTGCTGTTGAGCCTGTCTACCATGTAGAAGAACCCGGAAACGCACTCGTGGTTAGGGATCCCTGCCAAGATAGGGACCCCCACCCAGATGATCCTGTGGTGGCGCTCATAGCACGCCTTGAGGCATTGGAAACGTGATAGGTGGCAATACCAACGGATGGCAAGCCATACCCGGCATGGGTGGATGATATACCAGCACCTATGGGTTTCAGGAATCCCACCTTCTCCACCTTTAACGGGATGGCGGACCCACTGCAGCACCTGGACCGCTTCAACTCAAGGATTGGGCCATGTTAGGAACTCCAGCGAAGCAGAAGTCTTCCAAGCTCTTTTGTTCTATGTAGACATTGGAGGGGCCGACATTCATCTAGTACAACCAGCTCCCCATAGGATCCTAAACCAGCTGGGAGGACTTTAGCTGGCAATTACTCTACCAGTTTGGTTCCACCATCTAGAAAACGAGCATTACATGCCTCTTGAAGTGAAAACAAAGGCCTCATGGGTGAGTTGCAGACTTTATCGCCTGATTGAAGGGGCTCACATACTCCATTGGCATCCCACTGACTAAGGAACATCTAGTGACAGTGTTCGTAGGGAATCTCAAGATGGAACTGGTTTTCTCACTGATCACCTAGAACTAACCTAGAGGATTCTAAGACTTATCCAATAAAGCACAACACATGAAAGAAGCCCTACAATTGCCCAGCCAGGCACGTTCGTTTCCCTCTATAATCCCAGCGAGGAGGGCTGCAAGAGTTGAGCCCACCATGGTGGCCCAAATAGAAGCCCCCAGGCCACTAGAATTTCTACCAGTGGTACCGGACCCAAAGCCTCGCAGAGGCCCTCCACCTCAGGCATAGCCTTCGGCTCAGTAGTGTCCACCTCAGAATCGGAAATTGCCCCCGCGGAATGCGCTGCCACCACCTAGGTAGGACAATTAGGGTCCTCCTCCTCGACAGGCCCCTCCATCCCCTCACCAGGTTCAGGATCCAAGGGATCCCTAACCAGACTGGAGAAACCATAAATACTTGTTCAATGAGAATCAGGTCCTTGGATAAATATGTATCTCCTTGGAACAAGGGATTGTGCGCTTTCCTGGGTGTAGAAGGCCAGAAGAGGCGAGTCTCACTGATTTCCCCACCTACTGCCCCTATAATTAGTTTCTAGGGAACACCCTCAAGTAGTGCACTGTGTTCAATGACTGGATTCAAGAATAGGTCGATAAAAATAGAGTCAGGCTGGGCCTGGACCCAACACAAGTGGCAGGTGTCTTTGTAAGGCCAGACAATAGTAACGACAGTGAAGGCGAGTGGCAGCAGGTTTCCAACCGTGTGTCCTAGATGTGTGATGACTAGATGGCTCAAAAAACAGTTCCTTGAGCCAAATGAATTATTTCGGCATCCCTGAATCAGACGAATCCTTCAAAAGCTGCGACCACCACTTCTGCATCATCAACTCAGATGGCCTCTTCTCAGAAGAGCAATCATCAATGTTGCAAGGGAAAGCAACGTACCCCACCAATGCCACCATCATCCTGCATTCTCAGAAAATTTATGCCTCCGTAGATGGGGTTCCCTCCAATAATACACACAGTGGTGGATGAATCTTAAAGTGATATCCAAGGGTATGCTTTGGTTAATACCGTGGAGTTGGTAAACCCCTATATGACTCCTGACGACGGGGAGTTCCCAGAGAACCTCTCCAAAGTCACCAGTCATCACCAATGTCAATAGAGTTGCTGCCACATGGGTCGTTGGGGTGCATCAGTTGGAATCTCCAGCCAGGTCATGCATGCCACTGAGACCAGACAGGAGACCCAGCGTTGATCTGAGCTTGTGCAGCCTCTTCATCTGGTGTCGTCAAGCCCGCCTCCGCTACCATTTGTGTTACTATATTAGGCAGAACCACTTCGGTCATGCCGAGACAAGCCTCTCACCGCTATAGGCTAATCTCATTCATCTGGTCTTCATTCGGCAGCTACTCTTCGGGCTTTGACTAGCAAGCAATAGGACATACACAGGCACCAGTCAGCCGCTGGTCTAGCCAGCAAGGCCTGCTTTGCCTCCTATCATAGAGCGTCCTTTTGTAAGCATAAGTTCGTGTCTGGATAGGAAGTATGATGTCCTCAAGAACCTTGCTAGTATCTCAGTGATGCATTCCAACCATGAAGCCCTTCTCTTGTCACCAGATATGTGTGAGGCCCTCGTTGACGCTTTGAGAAGCCCCCTCTAGTTTGAGACAGAGGTAGCAGCTGTAGAAGCCTTTCATGCTGAAGCGGTCAAGAATTCCGAATGTGAGGCCATCATTTCATTCTCTAGAGTGGATGAAGGCTCCCCCATATAGGTTCACATCTGCCCTCTGTACATCACTGGACAATTCAATGGTGTGGAGGTTTGCCGCTGTCTCGTGGACACTGGCTTCGGGATCAACCTTATCCCGACGCAGATGCTGCGAAATCTAGGGTTATCTAAAGATGACCTCACTCCCTCCGATTTAACGATCCAGGGGTACGACAGGACCGAGCAGACCCTGGTCAGCAATATCCATTAATGACCCAATTCGGCGGCCTAGTTGCATGTACTGAGTTTATGGTTATCTCCCAGGACACCGCGTACAATGCATTGATGGGTAGACCATGGCTCCACCTACATGTGGCGGTCCCCTCGTCATATCACTAAAGCCTCATGTACTCCCTAAATGGTCGAGTAGGCGTACTCCATGGTGATGCATCTCCTTTTTCCTCTTGTGGATCCCGCTACCTGGATGCTGACTATTACAAGAGAAAGGATAAGAAAATTCAGGAAAGTGAGGTTGAGCCTGTCATGGTCGCAAATGACCCCTAGGGTGGTCGGGATGACGCCTACGTCTTCCCGATCCATCGATTGGAGGCCATGACCCCAGTCATGGGGCAATGCTTTTTTGTATCTGGTACAAGAGGAAAGCACATTACCAAGTCCAAGCGATGACAAAAAATCACCTCATACTCATACACAAACTAGGATCACATGATCCCAGAGCCTCCTACCCCCGTACGATATCGGGATGTCCACCCCATGGCAATGATAGTACGTTATACGTTTCTATTCCACCAGGCTGGGATTAACCGTCTCAAGAAGACGCATCATTATTTCTTTTATATCATCAAGGGTGGATCCTGGGGCTGAAGACCAGATGGGATCAGATCGATTGCCTTCATCGCTATGGTCTCAGTAAAATGGGAATCCCCTGATATGTTGTCCACTATTGTCATGGCTGGTACCGGTACCCCATCAGGATATGCTAACCCAGAGGAATATCCTCATGCTGGTGATACCTCTTCCATTGATGAAGATGATTTGGAGGACTCTCCCCCCACCTTTGAAGAAGGCGTCTCTGCCATGGTCGATGAACAGGTACAGGTGAACCTTGGTAGCGAGGCAGATCAGAGACCCACATTTATCAGTGCTCCCATATACCTCGAGAAGCAGCAGTGCTACATGGATTTTTTTAAAGTAGCACCATGATGTATTCGCCTTGAGCTATGAAGAGATTCCAGGACTAGATCCTTAGGTAGCTGTCCACCACCTCTGTCTCCTGACAAATCATCGTGGGTTCAAGAAGCCTCCCAGAAAGATGCACCCTTCTCGCGGTGCCATGGTCGAGGCTAAAGTTGACAAGATCATCAGAGCCAACTTCATTAAGAAGGTCCAGTACCCCAAGGAGCTAGCCAACATTGTTCCAGTTAGGAAGAAGAATGGACAGATCAGAGACTGCATCGACTTCTGGGATCTCAACCGTCACTATCCGAAGGATGATTTTCCCATCCAGTGATGGAATTGTTGATCGACGCTGCGGCTGGGTTCTAATCCCTCTCTTTCATGGATGGTTACTCTAGATATAATTAGATCTGAATGGACAATGAGGATGTAGAGTCCACCAATTTTAGGGCAACCCAAGGCAGTTTCTATTACCAAGATATGCCCTTCGGCCTGAAGAATGCAGGTGCCACTTATCAGAAGGCCATGCACCGCATATTCAAACAAATCATCGAGACATTGGTGGAATGCTATGTTAATGATCTGGTGGTCAAATCTCACCAGCTCCAAGACCATCTCAAGGACCTTGATAATGTGTTCTGATTCCTCCGTTCTTTCCATTTGAAGATGAACCTACTAAAATGTTCCTTCGGGGTCACCTTTGGGAAGTTTTTTAGCTTTTTTTTCAAGGACCGTGGCATCGAGATCGCTCCAGAGAAGATCAAGGCCATCAGCCAGATGACTCCCCCAAGAAATATTCAAGAGCTTCGAGGTTTTCAAGGATACTTATCCTATATACGCCAATTCATTGTGAATCTGGTTGGCAAGTGTAAGCCCTTTTCTCAGCTCATGAAGAAAGGCTCGGCCTACGAGTGGGATGAAGTGTGCCAGACCGCGTTCAAGGAAATCAAGAAGTATATGCTTCAACCTCCAGTCCAAATTCCACTCGTCTCTGAAAAACCACTGATCGTGTACATGACTACCCTGTAAAGATCTCTCGGCACTCTTTTCGCCTAGAAGAACAATGAGGGGGTGGAAAACAACCTCTATTGTCTCAGTCACATGCTCATAGATACAATGACTAGATACTCCCTCATCAGAAGAAGTTTCCTTGCACAAGTATTTTCTGTGTAGAAGTTGTGACATTTCCTACAACACTATAAGATACAGCTGTTATCTTGGGTAGACCCGCTGAAGTACATTCTGAACTACACTGTGTTTACCAGCCATCTAGCACGGTGGGAAGTAATCCTCCGATAGTTTGACATTAGGTTCGTGGCTCAGAAGGCTATCAAAGGAAAAGCATTGGTAGATTTCCTAGCTACCCATCCAACCTCTGTAGACCAGTCCTTGGACCTAGATTTTCCCAACGTGGCAATCCTCTCAGTAGATCATGCCATACCATGTTGGCTGACACACTTTGATGGTGCCTCCTGGAGCCCCACCAGAAAGAAGCTCAATGATCCCAGACTCAACAGATTAGGCCTGAGTATTGTCTTTATTACCTTGGTGTAAGACATTTTTCCGTATTCTTTCCTATTTTAGGAAGGCTGCACCAACAACGAGGCAGAGTATTAGGCTCTTATCACTAGCCTCAAGCCAGCCATTGAGATCGATGTACCCCATCTCCATGTGAAAGGGGATTCCGAACTAGTCATCAAGAAAGTCAACGGTGACTATGTCATCAGAAATCGAGATCTCATACCTTTTTTAGAGCGCACCCTCTGGCTAATGGCCCGATTTCCATCCTGGACGGAAGTTACTCAGGTCCCTCATTCTCAGAATGGTCAAGCTGATGCCCTGGCTATCCTGGATGCATCACTTGCAGAACCTGAACATGATGATCTGATTATACACGTGGCACACCAGAGAGTCATTGCCCCCGTCACCTTAGATGATGATGACGGCTAGCGAGTAATCCATCTTACCAGGCCCCCAGTTTCTTCAAATGCAGTGGATGAAGCGACTCCCAACTAGAGAGCCCCTTTTTTCGGGTATATACAAAATGGTTGCCTCCCAGCTGATCAGGTCAAGCGTGAGCGAATTCGACACTGCGCATGATAGTTTAACCTCCAGAGTAGTCCTGGTCTTGAGAAGATCCTCTACAAAGCATGAGTTTGATGGTGTTCTCCTCTGTTGCATCCAAGGAGTCGAGATTTCTCATGTCATTAATGAGGTTCACACCGGTTCCCGTGGGGCTCACCATGCTAGGCCAAAGCTGTCCCATCAGATCCGGAGATTGGGTTACTTCTGGACCTTCATGATACATGATTGTATCGAGTTTGCCAAGAGATGTCATGTGTTCCAAATTCATTCTAACTTCATGCATCGGCCGCCAGAACCTCTCTACTCCACCAAGTACTCTTGGCTATCTGCGGTGTGGGGACTCTATGTCATGGGACCATACCCCCCAGTGACAGCTTGCCAATTCAGGTTCATCCTAATCACCACAGATTTCTTTTCTAAGTGGACAGAATTAGTTCTGCTCAAGGAGGTAAAGTCCTGTTCTATTGTTGACTTCTTGAGCTCCAACATCATCCACCAGTTTGGAGTCCCTCATGTTGTCCTCACACGTAATGACACCAACTTCCGAGAAGCCGAGCTGAAGAAATTGTACGCCAAGTACAACATCCATTTGAACCATACCTCCTACCATCACACATTGGAAAATGGGTAGATCCTGGCATTCAACAAAACCCTCTCTAAGATTCTGCACAAAATGGTTGGTCAAAACAAGAATAGTTTCCCAGACATGCTCCCCAACTACATTTGGGCCTATCAGATGAAAACTCGTAATTCCACCCAGGTGACGCCATATTCCATGGTGTACGAAGATGAGGCTTTCCTACCCATCAAGATATAGATACCTTCGTTACGCACAATGGTCTATGACTGGAAGCTGCCAGATAAGGTAGACGAAATTCATCTGGCTAAATTGGAAGTGCATGATGAGAATAGGATTTGTGCTCTGCACAATCTATAAAGGAATCAGAATAATATAGCATGGGCATTCAACAAGAAGGTTTGCCTCTACTCATTCTTTCAAGGTGACTTGGTATTGGCCCTCATGGAACCAATGATCCCCGGAAGAAAACCACCCAAGTTGGATCCCAAATGGAATGGACCTTACATAATTCACAGGTTTTACCCGAATGTATCATACTCCCTGGTGACCATGGATGGTGAGAATATAACTCCCCTAATCAATGCTAAGTTCCTCAAGAAATACTTTTCCTGAGGCACAGTTGGTCCTACATGACCTTAAATTAGATGGTCCCGCATAACACTAAACTGTACGCTGGTCCAGCATGACCCTAAACTGTCTGGTCCTATATGACTTTAAACTGCGTATCGTCCTGCATGACATTAAATTGCATCTTGAGAACTATGTATGTCTTGATTCCCATCCTCATGGGATATATAGGAATGCTCAGACACCCCATCTTGAGACCATCCCCCGAACTCTTTTCTTTGACTATCCCCTTGAGTATAGTTTTCTCAGAGGATCCTTGTATGATATGGGGTAGGCTTCCTTAGCCCCACTCATACCAGGATTATAATGGTCGCACCATGTGCCCACTCCCCATTCTTCTATCCTCCCACGTCTTCACCACATGATGTTAAACTGCATGGCCTTCAAGAACTACGTATGGCTTGATTCCCATCCTTATAGGATACGTAGGAATTCTTGGACATTTTGACTGTTGGCCCAGCCCAAACGTCAAAATATTCCCCTCAAAAAAAGACATATGGTGGTGTGCAGAATTTTTCCCCAATTTATGTCAAGATCATCTCGATCTGGCTGTACGTCTCCCTATTCAGAGGTGTCCACCTCTTTCATCGTGCTGCTTGATTTTAAAATGTATGGGTACAACTATGCTTCACCCACTCCTTTGATTGAAACTCCACCATCCTTTTCGTCTAGAAGGGATCCTGAAAGTCATGGATGCTAGGACTAAGGTCTCTCCTACTACTTCAGGCCAACACCCTCGAGGATGTTGAGTGACAAGCCGATACAAGTCCCGCATTGAAAATATGGTCAGTGATCAATGCTCATTTGTTGTTTCTATTTCATGTCACTATGGGGATGATGTGTTTAAAACATGGTCAGTAGCTATCCTACATTGTTAGAACCACCCATAGAAGCCCCAAAAATTGAGTGTATTTGTTCATCCTACCCTATTATATCTACTCCCTTCAAGAAATGCTAGTTATTAGACCCCATATGATGGGGAGAGCTAAGGTTGGCTCCTTGTTTCCCACACTGAGCACTGCTCACATGGGATTATAAGTTGTGATGGGGCGGTAACCGCACAAGAGGATATATGGCTTCTCATCTAAGGCCCAGCCCCAGGCCCCTTGGCCTCTTTAGGCCCTCGACCCAAGTTCCTATTCAGGATTGTACGGTGTGGTATGGGATTATTTACTCATTCACATCGAGTTACTCACCGTGTCGTACACATCTCCGGATGAGATTCCTTATCCTCTCTTCGTCCTCACTACAAGACGTTAAACTACAAACTGGTTGGGCCTTTCTGACCGAGGCCTAGCCTCAGGTCCCTTGGCCTCTTCGGGACCGAGGTCCAGCCTTAGGCCCCTTGTCCCTTTCGGTCCCTCGACCCAAGTTATTATTTAAAGTGTACGGTGGGGTATGGGATTATGTCCACATTCACATCAGGTTACATGTCGTGATGTACACCTCCGTAATGTGGGGTATCTTACCCACGATCATCCCCATTTCAAGTTTTTAAACTGCAAACTAGTCAGGCCTTTCCGACCAAGGCCCAGCCTCAGGCCCCAGTGAAAGTTCTTACCCAGAGTGTATGGTGTGATATGGGATTATTTCCTCATTCACATCGGGTTACTCGCCATGTCGTACACCCCTCTTTAGGGTATCTTACCCCTATGCACCACCAAGAACTACGTGTGGCTTGATTCACATTCGCATGGTATACGTAGGACTTCTCGAATGTCTAGACTCCGGGTCTAGCCCCATCTCTCAGAAATCTCCCTTTCACCATGGCCCCATGGCCTACCCTTTCCCGGGGAGGAGAGTATATGGTGTGGCATGGGATTATGTCCTCATTCACGTCGGGTTTGTAATGACCACGCCACGTACCTCTTCCTCACGGGAGTTCTCTATCCCTGTATTCTATACTCATCCCTTCAAATCGATTACTCTCAAGTTGAGAACCCTCTTTGACCCTATTTGGCGATTCACCAATGTGCCTAACGGTGCTCTGGTTTAATACCTGGAATGTCAGATTCTACTCAGACATTATTTCACCCATTTCTCAGGCTTCATGTTCCCCTTTATTATGGATTCCATCACATTTCACAGCTGAAGGGACCTAAAGTGGCATGGATGCTAGTCCTAAGGGCTCTCCTACCATTACAGGCCTACGTCCATGAGGGTCGCAGACAAAAAATCAATACAAATACCCCATTTCAAATATGGTCAGCAGCCAACACTCATTTGATTGTCCCCATTTAAGGCTAACACGATATGTATGCTGTGTTTTTAACACGGTCAACAGTCATCCTCCATCATCATGCCGACCCTATTATGCCAAAAATGTCGGTTACATGATTCACATCCTTCTCTACCTCATCATGTCTGAGTAGAACTTCTAAATTCTTGGTACTATCCCTCAGTGCGCATTTGCAGGTTAGGAGGAAAAATCCACAATAAGGCAATCATTTGGGGCATCACCAGTTCCCCCTTTTCATGTATTTCAGGTATTGGGAATACTTTATCCGCCCTTGTTTCATACATTGAGTTCAATTCAAGTAGGCATAGGGATTGGGTTAAGTTCCACCTTTACTTGGGATAGTTTGGCTTCTCCATGGTCTTTGTTCTAAGACCTTAAACTAAGATATTTTCATATTACACCTTTTTGAGAACTATGTATAGCCTGATTCCCATCGTCATGGGATATGTAAGAACACCCATACGTCTCTTTTTCAGGTCCAGCTCAATTAGGAGCCAGTTTTTCCTGCCCCTTACCCTCTTTCCTCTATCTTTTCCCCTTGGCATGAGGTTTCTTCCACAGAATTGCGTATGGTGTTACGTATGTGCCACATGAAATTAAAATGAACACCTGGTCCCACCACATGACCCTAAACTGTGACATTATCGTCCTGGACGCACGATGAAAAACGGAATTGCATCGTGATTTCCTCACTCATGGGGACACCATGTTTGGTATTTGATTAGCCACTAAATGAGGCTAATATTCATTGTTAATATACATAATTTTCATGTTCTTTGTTATTCATAAACACCATTTTAGTGCATTTTACACTTTGAACACCATTTCACATTATGATTGTAATACCTTCTTAAAATGCACTATTATGTGGTACATTTTTGAACATCATTTAAAGTACCCAATGATTCATCTGATTTTAAGGAATAGAATTTTACATATTTTAATTTTATATTTTTGGAAATTGATCTAAACTTAAATATGAACATGTTTTATTCAGGGATCAATGGAGAATTCATGGAGGATGATGGAGATATTTGGCAATGAAAGGAAGCAATTCTGGAGAAGGCAGATTGGACACCAGACCACTGATGAGACTGTGGGGCCCAACATACAGGCCCAATTAATCCCAAATTTCTTGGGATGCTAGAAGACATGTACAGTAACAAATAACTCTTCAGTGGTTAATGCTAATTCGGCCTCCATGTTTCTCATTTAGGCGGCCCAAGTTAGAGATAAAATTCTGGGCCAGATTCTGAGGCCCAGAAAAAACGTCCACCAATTTGATTATATCTCGGAATAAACAACTCCAAATGGGCCCAACATGTACAGGCTGTTAGAAGACATCCGGATCTCCATTTTCTTCTTCTATGGCACACCATGATTCGGCCATCTAGAAGGTCATCCAGACGCGTCTGTTTGGTGGATGAAATCTGGCTGCCACCTCGGGTCAAATGTGGAAAATTCCAAATTCCACAAACTTTCCACCACCCTAGGCCTACCATACTCAAGTGGGATGACTTTTACTGTTGAAGTCTCGACCCAAGGCTCCCAAAATGCCTATTTAAGGCAGTGGTGGTGAAGGAGTTGAGGATCTTGGATGCTTTGTTTAATTGTAATGTTATGCTGCATTTTTGTTGCCTCAATTTTGTCTTTCACATGTAAGTTGTTCAATTCACTTTAGTTTCTTAATAAAAGTTCTTCTTCTACTCTTATTCTGTTGTTCTTAATATCACTTTGATACCGTTGGATCAAGGTGTGAATTTATTCACACCAACCCTTGTGAAATTATTCACACAACGGTGGAGTGATCATTTTATTTTTGTTGTTTTCTTTACTTCTCCATTCCTCCCTTATGAGTCTACTTTCCGCTTCCATTGAAACCATGAGATCAATGGAGGGCTAACCCACTTATGGGTTGATCCAAGGGAGTAGCAAGGGTCTGTATTGGATGTTATTTATCACCAAATTAATGTATAATCACTTCTTTAATTGGGATTTTTATTTGATGATTTTTAAACTCCATCGTCCTTGTTGAATTTAAGGCCACACACTTCAAGTACTAATACGATCCTTTACCTTGAAGTGCTCAAAACTTTGATCCTTCAAGTGTATAGGTGATTATTATTAGAGAGTGTATGCATTAAACCAGTAAGTGATGATGTTGTTTTATCTCCTTAAATGAACCCATCTCAAATTTAAGAAATTGAAATCATTAAAAAGAAAATACGTCCAATCCACCCCGAGTGATAACCTAGGATCAACTCATTCTTTTAAATTGAATCCACTTAAATATTTTAGATATCTTTAAAACCCATAAAAAATCAATCCAAGTTGGCCACTTCATAGCCAAAAATCCATCCCTTAGGTTGTGTATCTTAGGTATCTTCTTAGGTCTCTGTGGAATCGACAACCCAAGCTACACTACAAGGACCGTTCTACCCTTCTTCTCTTGGGTAAATTTGGGCGTGAACCAAATTTTGGCGCCGTTGCTGGGGACCAAGTAAGTACCTTAGATAAAAAAAAAACCTTCTTTCCTCACCTCAATTCTTCTACTCTCACCCAAGATCTCTTATCTTGTCCCTTTCTCGCTTTTTTTTTGGCGCATGTCCGCCTACACCCGCGATTTCTCAAACAGACTAGTTAGGGTAGAAAGTCCTAGGATAGGGGAGTCAAGTGCACCTAGGGGATTGTTTAAATCAGATTAAAATATTCTTGAAACCCCAAAGTCAGAACTTGAAACAAGTCCAATGGAGGGTCATCCACAAAATCAAATTGTAAACCCTGGGGGAATCAAATGGGAAACCAAAACCAAGAAGCTCCAAACTTAGGGAATGTAGTTGATCAAACCATGAACGACTACCTCACTCCATCTTGGACTAATGCCCCCTCATGCATTAGACACAATTCCATAGGAGACACCAACTACATATTCAAACCCCATGTCCTAAACCACCTTCCAACCTTTCATGGGATGGAGTCAGAAATGCCATACCTTCATGTCAAAGAGTTCAACGACATTGTTGAAACCATGTGTCCCCCACATCAACTAGAATCCGCTAAGATGAGGCTATTTCCTTTTTCACTAAAGGATCGAGCTAAAAATTGGCTAAACAACTTGAGACCTGCATCAATCCACTCTTGGGACCAACTTCAAAGAAAATTCTACAAAAAATACTACCCTCATCACAAAACAATTGCACTTAAAAAGAGCATCCAAAACTTTTTTGAAAAAGAGGGAGAGTCATTTTATGAAACATGGGAGAGGTTCAAAGACACCCTAAACATGGTTCCACACCATGGGTTTTCCATACCTGAACAAGTGAGAATTTTCTATGAAGGGTTGGGTCCGGGGAACAAACAGTTCATTAACATGATGTGTAATGGAACCTTTAAAAACAAGGCCCCAAATGATGCTTACGAGTATCTGGAAAGTCTGGATGAACAAAACCAAACTTGGGGAACTTCACCTTATTCTGAAAATCCACAAAGTACCACTGGGATTCGTACACTTAGAGAAGAGGAAAGCCTTAGGGCTAAACTCGCAGCACTCTCTAGGAAGGTTGAAGAGATAGACCTTATGAAAGTCCATGAAATCCAAAATGTAGACCTTGTTTGCACAATTTGTGACAAACATGACCATAAAACAGACAACTGCCCAACCATTCTATCCATCAAGGATGTTCTTCTAGGAGGACCCCCAGCGGAAGTCAATGCCCTAAACTTTCAAAATCCCCAATACCAAAACACCTTCAATCCAAGGTACAATGACCACCCAGGCTTCCGATGGAAGGATAACCAACAACATAGCCAACCACAAGGGCAAAATCCTTACCCTCAACAGAACTACCAAACCCATAATCAGTTTCAAACCCAACCTATCCAATACCAAAAACCACCAGTCCATTTCCAACAAACCATCCCACCTCCAAAATATCCCCCTGGGATAAACCAACCTACTCAAGCACCAACCCAAACTGTTCCACAAAGCCTACTAGAACAACTGTGCAAACAAATGGAGAGGATGAACTCAGAAGTCTCTTCCCTAAAACAAGAACTTCAAACCATCAAAACAGGAAAGGCACCCATGCCTACTCAGGCGGTGCCATCCTCAACTTCAAGGGGAGATTCAAGTTGTGCTCAAACAACTCATGAACAACTAAAGGCTGTGACTGTTTTAAGAAGTGGGAAATCAATTGAGAAACCTGAACAACTAATTCAGAACCCACTTGAAGATTCAAACTTGGATGAAAATTTAAATAAACCACAAGATCAAACTGGGGAAACTGATAACAATGTGAAAGAAACAACTCTTCAACAAACAACCCCACAACCTGCACCATTTCCTCAACGCATGAGGGGGAAATCCAAGCCTGAACTGAGTGAAACGTTGAGGGAAATATTTTCACAATTCAAGTTGAACATACCCCTTCTCGATGCCATCCAAACTATACCTACCTACTCAAAGTACCTTAAGGACTTGTGCACTTTTAAAAGAAAATTTTCACATAAAAACCAAGTCCTTTTGGCTGCTAATGTGAGTACCACCATTCAAGGTACAATTCCTCCTAAGTTGGAAGACCCAGGTTGCCCTTACATCAATGTTGAACTAGGAGAAAGCAAAGTTGTCAAGGCCTTGTGTGACCTAGGTGCTAGTGTCAATCTCATACCATATGCTGTGTACTGCCAGTTAGGCCTAGAAGAACTCCAACCCACATCTGTCACACTTCAACTTGCTGATCGTAGCATTAGGGTTCCAAAGGGGATTTTAAAGGATGTTTTGGTAAAGGTTGAAAACTTCATCTACCCTGCTGATTTCATTGTCCTTAACAACCATCCAAACTTAGGAAATAAGGAACAAACCCCAATCATCCTTGGCTGTCCTTTCCTTGGAACAATCAACTCTGTTATCCGAGTCCAAAATGGGAACATGAACATCACCTTTGGGAACATGAGTCTAGAATTGAACATCTATAATGCAAGCTCACAAATAGGGGATGACGAGGATATTCATGAAGTAAACATGATAGGAAGCATTGATAATGAATCCATGGAACATCAAGGAATATTTGATGAATGTTTAAGTCAGAATGAGATTGATTTCCTTTGTTCATATGAAGGAAGTTTATCTCCTTGGCTTGAATCATTTTCAAATTGCTCTTATGATGAAGTCTTAGGTCCAAAAATCAGTGAAACGTTTCAAGAAACCAATTTCATAGAGACCCCTCTAAATTCCTTCCCTAAATATGATCAAGCCAATCTAGTAGCTGAAACCTCTACATATGAGGAATCAATCCTATCTGAACCTCTAAAAAAGAAATTGATCTTGATCCAATGTCCCAATCTTCTGCTGAAATTTTGAACCAACCTGATCTTGAATTGAAGGAACTTCCTGCTGCACTAAAGTATGCCTTCCTAGGGGAAAATCAAACACATCCTATTGTCATTTCTTCTTCTCTTGAAGCCAATCATGAGAGGATGCTTCTAGATGTCCTTAGGAAGCATAAGAAAGCCATTGGTTGGACCCTTTCTGATATTCCTGGGATTAGCCCACTTATCGGGACTCATAGGATTGTTCTGGAATCTGATTCAAAGCCATGTCGTCAACCTCAACGTCGACTCAATCCTAATCTCATGGAGGTAGTAAGGAAGGAACTTCTGAAATTGTTGAAAGCTGGTATCATATATCCCATAGCTGAGAGTGAATGGGTGAGCCCAATCCAAGTGGTTCCAAAAAAGGCTGGAATCACAGTGATAACCAATGAGGATGGGGAGATTTTTCCAACAAGGCTGAGTAGTGGATGGAGGGTCTGCATTGACTATAGGAAACTAAACTCATTCACCAAGAAGGACCATTTCCCCTTACCATTCATTGACCAAGTTCTTGAGAGAGTGGAAGGTCATGCCTTCTAATGTTTCTTAGATGGGTACTCAGGGTACAATCAAATTGAGGTCTCCCTAGAGGATCAAGGGAAGACTACATTCACATGCCCTTTCGGTACCTTTGCCTTCAAACGCATGCCCTTCGGGTTATGCAATGCCCCTGGAACCTTCCAGCGGTGAATGATGGGAATCTTCTCAGACATGGTAGGGGATTTTCTTGAGGTCTTCATGGATGACTTCTCTGTGTTTGGGGATACTTTTGAGGGATGTCTGCAGAATGTGGAGAGAGTCTTGTCAAGATGTGAAGAAAAAAATCTGGTCCTAAACTGGAAAAAATGACATTTCATGGTTAAAGAGGGACTTGTTCTAGGCCATCTGGTCTCGAGTAGGGGGATTGAAGTTGATAAAGAAAAGGTTGACATCATTCGTCACCTTCCATCACCCAAAACTGTCAAGGAAGTGAGGTCTTTCTTAGGTCATGCTGGTTTCTATAGAAGATTCATCAAGGACTTTAGTTCAATATCCCGTCCCCTTTGAGCGCTCTTAGTAAAGGATGCTCCATTTGTTTGGACAGAAAGCTGTGAGGGTTCATTCTCAACCCTCAAATCCTCTCTCACCTCTCCTCCCATTATGAAATCTCCAAATTGGAACCTTCCTTTTGAACTTATGTGTGATGCCAGTGACTTTGCTGTTGGAGTTGTGTTAGGACAACGTTGTGATAAAACTCCTTATGTCATTGCTTATGCAAGCAAATACTTAAATGATGCCCAAATCAACTACACCACCACTGAAAAGGAGTTACTTGCTATTGTGTTTGCCTTAGAGAAGTTTAGGTCCTACCTCTTAGGATCACCCATCACTGTGTTCACTGACCATTCTGCACTAAAATACCTCTTCCAAAAACAAGATGCTAAGGCTAGACTGATTAGGTGGGTCCTTCTCTTACAAGAATTTGACCTCACAATCAAGGATAAAAAGGGAGTTGAAAATGTTGTAGCTGATCACCTCTCTAGGATGGAATTCAAAGACAACTCAAATCACCTCTCTGTGTCTGATTCGTTTCCTGATGAACACCTATACTCTGTGAGTGACTGCCCTTGGTATGCTGACATAGCAAATTTCTTAGTGACAGGAGTCATTCCCAAATTCTTAGGGACTCAAGCTCGAAGGAAATTTCTTTCTGATGTTAGACACTATGTGTTTGATGATCCTTACCTCTATAAGTTCTGCCCTGACAAAGTCATTAGGAGGTGTGTTCCAGAATCTGAACAAGAGTCCATCCTTAAATTCTGTCACAGTGAGGCATGTGGAGGTCACTTTTCCTCTAAGAAAACATCTGCTAAGATTCTTCAATGTGGTCTTTTCTGGCCCACCCTTTCAAGGGACTCCTACACATATTGTCAAAGCTATCCTAGGTGTTAACAAGTAGGGTCCATCACAAAAAGGAATCAAATGCCACTCACTCCCATCTTAGTGGTTGAAATCTTTGACTGTTGGGGAATTGATTTCATGGGTCCCTTCCCAAACTCTCGGGGATATCTCTACATACTCTTAGCTGTTGATTATGTCTCAAAATGGGTTGAGGCCATTCCCACAAAATCCAATGATCATCAAACTGTGATTAGATTCCTAAAAGAAAACATATTCTCTAGATTTGGAATTCCTAGGGCTATCATAAGTGATCGTGGAAGTCATTTTTGCAATCGCCCATTCTCATCACTCATGGAAAAATATGGAATTTCTCACAAAGTGTCCACTGCTTACCACCCACAGACCAATGGTCAAGCTGAGTTAGCCAATCGTGAAATTAAGCAAATTCTTGAAAAAATTGTCAACCCCTCTAGGAAAGATTGGTCTGAAAAACTCTTAGATGCTCTTTGGGCCTATAGAACTGCATATAAAACCATTTTAGGAATGTCCCCATATAGGTTGGTTTATGGAAAAGCATGCCATTTGCCAGTGGAGATTGAACATAAGGCCTTTTGGGCAATTAAGAAAATGGATTATGACCTCTCATTGGCCGGAACAAAAAGGAAATTAGATCTCAATGAACTGGAGGAACTAAGTATGGAGGCTTATGAAAATTCAAAGATCAATAAAGCTAGAGTTCAAGCCTACCAATATAGGAATATCAAGGTCAAACATTTTGAACCGGGAAAACTTGTGCTCTTGTATAGTTCAAAACTTCATTTACATCCGGGAAAGTTAAGGTCTCGATGGTCAGGACCTTTCATAGTGCATCATGTATTCCCCCATGGGGCAGTAGAGATTCAAGATCCCACAAGTGGTCACATTTTCAAGGTCAATGGTCAAAGGTTAAAACCATTCGTTGAATCATTCAATAAACAGGAAATAGATGTTGAGTTAATTGATCCAATCTATGAACCAGGAAAAAATTGATAAATTTGGGATCTATGTCGGGCTAACGACGTTAAACAAAGCGCTGCACGAGAGGCAACCTGTGGTTTTTATGTTTCTAATATTTCTGAATCATCTTTATTTTTCAAATAAGATTACTTAATCATTTTTATATTTAAAAATAAAAAAATATACTGTTGACCTGTTCTTCTATTATGAGTATGAATGGGTACGAAAGAGGAGCACCATATTCATCCGTGTCACGTGGTGTGATCCTTGAGTAATACCTTACCCAGAAATTTAAAAAGAAGAAAATGTATCATCAGTTTATTTTGTTTTTATTATTCAATGGGTTAAGAAAAAAAAATATAATAATACAAAAAAAAAAGTCCACGCCATAGGCCGTGGGGCAAACCCCGTCACAACCGGCGAAGCCGCGGGGACTCGAACCCGGGACCGAAGGGAGACAGGGGCGCGCGCTTACCACTGACCTGTGGCTTCTTGTGCTACCTTATTCTATAATTTTTATATATATTCTTATATTTTACTTCCTTTATTATATAAATATATATATATATTGTTTGTTTTGTTTGTTTTGTTTTTTCCTTTTTCCACTAGGGAACTTTGCAAGAGACATGGATATCAAAGGAATAAATTCGAGCGGCAAGAACTTCAAACTTCAACCACCAGGTGACTTCATTCCATAATCCTCATTTTCAATTTCCTTTTTAAATTTTTATTCCCTGCCTCTACTCCTTCTAATTTTTCATTTCTTCAAACACTGGGGACAGTGTTGTTTTAAGTTGGGGGGGAGATAAAAAAAAATGCTTTTGTGTCAAAAACAAAAATTGAATGATTTAAAAAAAAAAGTAAATGGAAGGAAAAATTCCTTTAACTTTGAACATGGTAATACACATTGCACACTTTGAAACTGAATATCAAATAATTTAGCATGTCCTGATTCTGATTTTAATCCTTGTATAATTTCATGAGCATATATTTTGGAAAGTGTGGCTGTCCAATGTGATATTTCATCGTTTATATTTTCATCCAAATAAAAAAAAATGTCACAATGCACGTCCTCTAGACTGTGGGGTACTAATTTGAATTTTTGGGGTCCCATAATAAATAGCATAGGATGGTTTTTTTTTTATGAATAATATGAATATTCAAAAAAAAATATTAAAAAAAAAATTATTAAAAAATAAAAAAATAAAAAAATAAAAATAAAAATTTGCGTGTAGAGCAATTGATTGATAAAATGCGAGGCTTTCGGCACTTGGGGATCGTGACTCCAGAGTTGTCTAGCCCGGAGTTTTTCAATCTATCTCTATTTATGGTAATATGAATTTGTTTTTGATTAAGTTAACTCGAGACGATGCCCGAGTATGTGGGCTTCACTTGGTGCCCTAAGGCCTTTGAGTCTGGGAGTCATCAGCAAAGTCTTGCTACATGGGTTAATTTGATTAATTGCAATCTCAATTACTATAGCAATATTGCAAAAAAAAATCAAAAAAAAAAGAGGGATGAAGAATACTCATATTAGGATTAAATGTGATTCCACCTAGCGCTTCCATGATTTCCCCCTTGAATGAAAATGAACCCCCATATCTATTGTGATTCACAACACATCATTACACCTAATTGAGTTGGATGAAGTATGATGATGGATTTGATCAAAGGAATGGGCTTGGGATTGGGATCTGCTTATGAAAATAACTTGTATTAGAATATTTTGATGGGTTTCATGATTGCTTGGTATAAGGTTTTTTGGTGATCATTGTGTATTAAAATGTTTTTAGAAAAGGGAATTCAAATTTCATTTTTGATGAGATATATTTTGCTCGGGACTAGCAAAACTCAAGTTGGGGGGTGTGATTAGCCACTAAATGAGGCTAATATTCATTGTTAATATACATAATTTTCATGTTCTTTGTTATTCATAAACACCATTTTAGTGCATTTTACACTTTGAACACCATTTCACATTATGATTGTAATACCTTCTTAAAATGCACTATTATGTGGTACATTTTTGAACATCATTTAAAGTACCCAATGATTCATCTGATTTTAAGGAATTGAATTTTAAATATTTTAATTTGATATTTTTGGAAATTGATCTACACTTAAATATGAACATGTTTTATTCAGGGATCAATGGATAATTCATGGAGGATGATGGAGATATTTGGCAATGAAAGGAAGCAATTCTGGAGAAGGCAGATTGGACACCAGCCCACTAATGAGACTGTGGGGCCCAACATACAGGCCCAATTAATCCCACATTTCGTGGGATGCTAGAAGAAATGTAAAGGAACAAATCACTCTTCAGTAGTTAATGCTAATTCGGCCTCCATGTTTCTCATTTAGGCGGCCCAAGTTAGAGATAAAATTCTGGGCCAGATTCTGAGGCCCAGAAACACAGTCCACCAATTTGATCATATCTCGGAATACGCAACTCCAAATGGGCCCAAATTTTACAGGCGGTTATCCGACATCCGGAGCTCCATTGTCTTCTTCTATGTCCCACCCTGATTCGGCCATCTAGAAGGTCATCCAGACGCGTCTGTTCGGTGGATGAAATCTGGCTGCCACCTCGGGTCAAATGTGGAAAATTCCAAATTCCACAAACTTTCCACCACCCTAGGCCTACCATACTCAAGTGGGATGACTTGTACTGTTGAAGGCTCGACCCAAGGCTCCCAAAATGCCTATTTAAGGCAGTGGTGGTGAAGGAGTTGAGGATCTTGGATGCTTTGTTTAATTGTAATGTTATGCTGCATTTTTGTTGCCTCAATTTTGTCTTTCACATGTAAGTTGTTCAATTCACTTTAGTTTCTTAATAAAAGTTCTTCTCATACTCTTATTCTGTTGTTCTTAATATCACTTTGATACCTTTGGATCAAGGTGTGAATTTATTCACACCAACCCTTGTGAAATTATTCACACAACGGTGGAGTGATCATTTTATTTTTGTTGTTTTCTTTACTTCTCCATTCCTCCCTTATGAGTCTATTTTCCACTTCCATTGAAACCATGGGATCAATGGAGGGCTAACCCACTTATGGGTTGATCCAAGGGAGTAGCAAGGGGCTGTATTGGATGTTATTTATCACCAAATTAATGTATAATCACTTCTTTAATTGGGATTTTTATTTGATGATTTTTAAACTCCATCGTCCTTGTTGAATTTAAGGCCACACACTTCAAGTAATAATACGATCCTTTACCTTGAAGTGATCAAAAATTTGATCCTTCAAGTGTATAGGTGATTAGTATTAGAGGGTGTAGGAATTAAACCAGTAAGTGATGATGTTGTTTTATCTCCTTAAATGAACCCATCTCAAATTTAAGAAATTGAAATCATTAAAAAGAAAATACGTCCAATCCACCCCGAGTGATAACCTAGGATCAACTCATTCTTTTAAATTGAATCCACTTAAATCTTTTAGATATCTTTAAAACCCATAAAAAATCAATCCAAGTTGGCCACTTCATAGACAAAAATCCACCCCTTAGGTTGTGTATCTTAGGTATCTTCTTAGGTCTCTGTGGAATCGACAACCCAAGCTACACTACAAGGACCGTTCTACCCTTCTTCTCTTGGGTAAATTTTGGCGTGAACCAGTATTGGTCACATGCCATACAATTTGTCAATGCTTACACACAGATTGATTCTTATGGAGATTCTAAGACATGCTATCCTAGACTTTTCACTACAAAAAAAAAACCAATTCACCTTAGAGGACAAAAAATATTTATCAAATACCACTTATTTTGGTGCGACGACCACACCCGCACACCCCTTTTATCCCTAGAACTGGTACCATTCCATGATACCTCCATAAATACTTATTGCTTGATCCCCATCCTCATGGGGTATGTAGGAACACTCGTACACTTTTCCTTGGTCCCATTTTTACTCTCCTTTTCAGTCCCTCGACCTAAAACCTTTCTAGGGTACATGTGGTGGTCGGAACCCCTGGTTCCCATTCACATCGGGTTTTATAGTTACCCCACCATGTGTCTCCCGCATTTCTTATCATCCATGGTTCGAGCTCTGTGACCACAGACTAAGGCCACTCGACATATTTTCTACGAGACGTTAAAGTGCACGACATCTCCTAGAACAACGTATGGCTTGATTCCGATACTCATGGAATACATAGAGACACCGAGGTATTTCACCTAGGGTCCAAACCCAGGAATCGTAAACCCTATTCCTACTCATTTTCGGCCCCTTGGTCTGACCCCTTGTGGGGAACCATGTAACTAAAACTGTGCCCTGAACAAGTTTAGGATTCCCCCCCAATGACATTGGGAAGCGAAGACTCCCTCGTCAGAGAGGTCCTATCTAAAAGAAGGAATGATCCATGATCAGACTGGTGAACCCATCTAATGCGCTTCCACCATGGCAGTGTAAATTCAAGAGTGTTGGATTCAGTTCGAACAAACCATCACCCCAAATTACACACGTTTTGTGCCTCTTATTTGGACCCTCGTCCACTTTGATGTCTAAGGGAACCCCCTAATAGTACAGATTCTCAGCCTATGGCCCGCCTATTGTCCCGTGCGAACGTTCAGGAAGGATAATGGATGAAATTTTGAGTCAGGACCCATGTTTCAAACATATTCACTAGTCGGACCTCATTTGCTATCCCCATTCCAGGCTAACACAATAAGGATACTATGTTTCGAATGCGGTCAACATTTTTCTTCATTGTCACGCCAACCCCACAGTGTTCTAAATCCTAGGTATCATGATTCTCACCTTCCATTCCCATCTGTTCAGATTGATTCTAGCACCCTTGGCGTTATCCAGTTCATGCACAAAATCACACTGGGAAAATGGTAATTCGGCTATTCTGAGATCTTCATTCTCCAATCGGGTCTCTCCTATTTCCTCCCAGAAATCTGGGATATGTATTCAAACCTCAGAATCCTAAATCTTGGTTGACGCTCCCACGATCAAGAAAAGTTATAGTACGACTATCCCTTGTTTCTCGCTTTGGGTGCGACCCACGTGAGCTTAGGAATGGATTGCTATCTATTCTAGGGTTGTGGTTGAATACGTTAAAACAAGTGGAGAGGTAAATAAATTTATCCATACATGCAGTCTAGTATAAGAAGATGTAATAAGAAATGAGTTTATGAGTTCGGAGAAAACAAGGCCATTAAGGGTCAGCTTCTTGGATGGATCGTTCTAGTGCATCTACCTTTTGGTTGGTGGACTCCACGATTGATTCCCACCCCCTGAGGACTCTCTATTCATCAGCGGCCACAGAACACAGTCCACTGACCCTAGACTGTGCTTACTCTTGTTTAGTTTGAAGTGTAGATATTTGGTGACCCACCTCCACTAGTTGCTCTTGGGCATATGCCAGCTAGGCTCTCAACAGCTCCACAATATCACAACAGTTTGCGATGAATATCTCCTTTGATTTCATTTATTCGTCAAGGATTTGGGCCTCTTCTTCGGCCTGGATGAACAATTGGGTACTTCGTGACTCCTCCCGACACTGGGAAATGTCGGAGCATCGGCTGCTCTCACACAGCTTCTCAGCCTTGTAGTCACGAACCGTTGAATGAAGGCACTAAGAATCCACCCCTCCATCACAGAGAAATCGCAGCAAGGTTTGGCGTGATTCCATCTGTTTCATCCATTCTGTATGGAGATGACCAAGAAATCACTTGACTCAGTTCCACCATTTGTGCCTCGTCATTCGGCTCTCCTCAGATGCCTTCAAGTCTGAATCATCAATCTCATCGGGATCTGCGGGCCGATTGTCGGGGATAGCATCCAACAAACTAGCACCAGAGTCTTCTTCATGCACCCCTCCCAAGGGGTTGGGCTCTTCAACTCATGGGCGACCGTCCCCTCTTTCCTTAGTATTGGTATCTCCCTCTACGACATCCAGCCATGCATTAACATGAGTACTGCTGATGTACACTACTCTATGCTCACCGTGTGTTGGGGTCGGCTCAGTTTTAGAAGTGTTCCCTGAATGGGATGACACTTTTGCAGTTGAATCAATTGTGGATGACCCAAGTTCGGCAGCCCGATGAGCCTCCAAGGCTGTTATTACTGCACAAACAAGGAACACCCTGATCAGTTGAGCTCTCCAATGGTGACTAACCAGTGTTGAAGTAATGAACTTACAGAATCCCAAATAATAGGCCTCTAGTGTTCTAGCCGCTACAAGACCTGTCATTATAGGGGATCCCTTAGCGCTCGTCAGTTCAATAATGGGTGTCGGTTCCCCACTTTGTTCTACCGGTGGCTCCTCCCCATCAAATGGAGAACCTTGGTCGGTGCCCATATTCTCCTAAACAAGATAAGGAGATATAAAGAAGGGCTAAAAAATATGGTGAGAGTATTGTATAGATAAGGGATGAGATGTACCTGAAGCAACTCAGTTATATCCACATTAGAGCCAATGATATCACTGCTCTCCTGGAGACTCCCTTGGAGGGACGCTCCCTGAGACTCTCCACCTTTAGGATCCTCTTCTTCTTCGCTCCCTCCTTCACCTTCTCCTTCTTCCTCCCCTTCTGTCCTAGAGCCTTCTGGATCATCGTCGTTGTCATCATCCTTTGATGGATTCTTTTCTAGATAATTCTCTTTGCCGAGCATTATTTTCACCAAGAAGGGTGGCTCCACACACCGAACCATTTGACGTGCATATGCATCCATGGCCATCAGGTATGCATACCGATGATGAATTTTCACCATATCAACAACCCAAATGAGTCCGACCTTTGGAAGCTAGATCTTGTCTAGCATTATCTTTTTCCAAAGAGCTTCGGTACCCATCGACTATCGTAGGGTCATCCAGCCTGACCACATAGCCGGGAAGATTACATCATTGGAGGGTTGAAGTAGATACTTTATCTGCTTCCCTGGGAGTTCACTGGCCGCTACATGAGCCAATCTCCCCCTAGGCGATGAGGGCTTGACCGCACCATGCGACGTCCCCGATACTGAAGTCCCGACCTATGCGGGCCCAGTTACCTGACGTGCTGCTGACCTTCCCCCCTCAATAGCACCATGCATTCTCTCTCACCACCCAGGTTCTCCACTGGATATCTTGAGTTTCCGAACTCACTTCCACAAAAGTCCCCCGGGGTACACTATAGCCCAATGTTCGGCATATTTTGTTGAGAGGCCAGTGTCAACTCCGATGGGGGGGGGGGAGATGTAATGACATCACTAGAGCCCTGGGATATGAACATCAGCCACATTTGGAGAAGAACGTAGTTGTACCTCTCTTCCTGAACATCCATGTACACCCTCTTCAGCATCCGATGAAGGCATCCGAACTGCTTGGAAAACCTATACGACATGTAGGGCTCGCAAAAGATCTTCCCGTCAATCTGGGCCACGTGCACCCCACCTTTGATGATTTGAATGTATTCCCTCTACTCCAGTGAACCTTTCCCTTTATATATCATATAGCCTATCAGGGTGGGGAATGGGATAAAATTGAAGTTTTCATGATTGCCGATTATGATCCTTACTCCCTCCTCATTGAGCGTCAACGTCATGACCCCGACAATGTTCAGCAAGGAAGGCTGCATGCCATTACCTGGAGCACGAATGGAAATCGAGAAGGTATACCCACCACAATGGGCCGGGAACTAGCCATAAAAGATATGGAAGGGGCCACAGATCCTCCTCAGTGATCCTCCTCTCAAGATTCTTCCCAGAATGGCGTACTGGCGAGACAACATGTGGACTCCCAGATTGAATCTTTGATTGGCGTCCATGATGTCGGCCATCACTAGGGTCGCTGGACAAACCCGCATCCTTTCATCCCTCACCGGTAAGAGCCATCCACTCAGGAATGTGGCAAGGAATATATCATATGAGATGTTCGGTCCCCGAATCTCATTTATACTGAAGCCCCACAACCAATAGTCACCTGCCTCTAGGATCCTCCAGTACGATCCGCTCTTGCTCCTCTCTATCGCGATCGGACACCGTGTCCCTCGCCCCGACATCTTGAATTTTGGATCTTTTTCTAGGAATAAGATGAACCATTTCCTGTAATCAATTTTCTTCAAGAAATCCTTGAGCCCAACCTCTCCTTGGACAACTCCAACTGGTTCCATGTCAGTATAGGGGTTTGTGATCTGTCACCCCAGGTGTTACTCATCGGGAGGAAATCATCGTATCGATGCCCATACAGAGGGATACCCCTGATGCAATGGATGTCCCACAGGATGATGCTGACTTCCCCATGATGAAGGAGGAAGGTATTGGTATAGGGGGACCATCGAGTAAACAACTATATCCCGAGATCATGCTGACGGTATAAGTAAAACTGTGACATCCACACCGCCTCGAAAAAACCGATGTGCCGCAGTTCGGCCCCAAACAGGTCGCATGTCTGGCGAACCAAATATACCCAGACCCAGTCACTGGTGAAATTTCCACCAGACTGTAGATACCAATCCTGCAGCCAGCCTTTGTTTTTGTCAGTAACACTCTAACAGAAGGTGCTTTGAGTAAAGGGCTGGAGAACTCCCCGCGACAGGGTCACTCCCTGATATGGTCCTGGTTTGGGGATTCAGGACGTAAATGTCCAGGTGTCTAGTTTCTCAATTAGGATGTCTATTGTAGGTGATGTTATACCAGGGTAGGTCATCCACGTGGGTCACCCATGACCGCGGTGTGTCGACCTCAAACCTTGGCACAATTACCTCCTCCAGGATTCTGAAGCCTCAAATTGACTGGTTGGAAGACAATGGATACTCCTTCTACACTAGGGTCAACATGTTGACGAGGGTATGGTTGTTAGATATGATCCTTCAGGCGCCATAAACCTTAGGGTTGGCAACCCTCTCAGCCCTTCGAGCAGCAGATGCGGCTTCGCTCTCACTGTAAGCCCGATTGGCAGCCATCTCCTCCCGGTAAGATTTTTAGGAGTTGGCATGAAAAAGCTGGAGTCAATGTAAAAATTCAGGACCCAAAGCAAAAATTCCGGATCTGGTGCGAAAAATAAGAGTCTGGTGCGAAAAATCAAGGTTGGCACATAAAATCACAAGTTAGCGCGAAAACAGACGACTGATCGCGGCGAATTACGGGCAATTGAAGCATTTTTCGTGCAGGCGAACAAATTTTTTTCACGCACGAGAGATCCATGATTATCGCGCGAGAAAATACATATGGAATGTGGGGACCCGCAGAGCCTTTTATAGGCACGATTCATGATTTCTGCGCACGTCCGGAAAGTAGATTGCATGCTCCGGACCGGTTTTTCACGCGGCTCTGGGTTTAAGCGCACGATGGCCTCAGAGAGTCTTGTATCTCGTCCTTTCCCTCAGAATCCAGCCTTTATGGCCCCTCACCAATCGTATTCTTACAGGGGGCATTTGTAGACACCAAAAAGTGCTCCGGGGTTGAGGAAGGTTCGTGAGAGACAACGTGAAGTCATATTTGGAACCGACAATCCATTCTGGGGGGCCTAGAGGGGTGACGCAAAAAAAATAAGAAGTTACAAGAAAAATATCTACCCCACATGAATAACTCCATGTTTCTCAAGAGTTTTCCACATAGGCATGAATCTTTTTTGTAGCGTCGTCCCGCGTGGTTGGTTTACGCGTTGACGACGCCCCGACACACAATATTTCGAGCCGGCTTACTTTTCACGCGGACTCGCGATCCTGAGTGCCTATAAATAGAAGGACACCCCTTCGAATTCAGGCGAAAAATATGAACCATCTCATTTGCACAAAATTCACCTCTCTTGCATGCAAAGGATGGCTTTTAGGTACTAAATTTTTTGCGCCCGGTCACCCGAGGGCCAGCCTTTGTGCGAGACCCCTTGGGCTTGATCTTCATTGAAGTCCCCTTGAGCCCTTCCCATGCGTGCAATTCCTTCCGATTGTGCGCAATTAGGTATTTGGCATGCAATTCCTTTTTCGTGCCGACCCGCTCTTTTTCTGGCATAGCGCTCAATTGTGCACCTACCCAGTCTTTTTTACGTGCGTAATCCATTTCGCGCGCCGACTCGGCCCTTTTTTCACGCAACGATCTCTTTTGCGTGCAAGTGTCCCACCTTGTGCGACTGTGATGTCCCCCATATGGGCATCATTTTCGGGCACCTCCCGCACCCACAGTTCCTTCGCCATATACTCATTTCCCATGAAACCTTCTAGGTTATCATGAATTAATTCAAATTCCCTTGGACGATACAACCCATTGAATTTCTTCACCTCATGCTTCTTCGCATAGACATGCTAATGGATATTGCTTCTTCACATAGACACGCTAACTTGGACCCCCTAATGGTTAGATCTATGACACCCCCTCACCACGGCTTTTCCTGTCCCCTCTATGCACTATGGAGCAGATAGTACCAGTTATATATGTCCTAGGGGTGTGGAGCAAACCCACCTCATTCAAGCTGCAGGCCGTTAAACTGCCAAGAACCTTCATCCTCAGCACATGATGTTAAACTGTGACCTCTCCTCGTGACTCACCCGAGGGGTACCCCCACCTTGGACATTCCCTACACCCACTAGTCTCCACAGGGGATTATATCCTCCTTATGGTGGTGGTGATTGTCCATGGGGAAAGGACAACCATCTCAGTGTAAGCCCCTAGAACTCATGTAGGAGGAAACATACCTACTCCTCCTTTCCTCTTCTGTCCCTAGGGACATCAAAGGGCATGATGGGGAACAATGATTCTTCTTTCTTCAGTCCCAAATCCCTCTCCCACTGCGCTTTGTCGCCATTGGGTCTCCCTCTTGGAGTAAGTTCCAACCTCTTCGGGCTGTTGGGCTGCGATCATGTGTAAACCCCACTCCACTTCCCATGGACGCACCTTTTGCAATGTGATCATCAGGTCTCTATTGTCTCTTGTTTCTCACACCAATCACGACTCACGTGGGCTTAGAGAAAGCACCGACCATGACATCCACCCTGGGCAGCCTAGAGTGTAAGCGCAATGCCCCATACATGAGCTATGAGGTATTTGATATTTTATAAGGCAAGGTATGTAGGAATCCCCCCTAAGGTTCAAGCCCGCCAACACTTAGTCACTCCGACCACCTTCATGTCAGTTCTCCCAAACCATACCAGAACTATGTGGACATTGATCCTTTCCATGGAAAGGTATGTAGGAAGCCTCCCTGAGGGTCAAGCCCACCAACTCCCGGTCACTCCGACCACCATCACGTCGGTTTTCCCAAACCATACATGAACTACAATGTATTTGATCCTTTATAATGAAAGGTATGTAGGAACCCTCCCTGAGGTACAAGACCACCACCCCTCAGAATCCAGGTGAATCATCAATTTGGTTCACCAACACCCTAGGAAGCCTAGAGTGTAAGCCCCATGTCCCACACCTTAACTATGAGTTATTTACTATTTGGTAAGGTGAGGTATATAAGAATCCTCCCTGAGGTTCAAGCCCACCACCGATCTGGATTCCAGGTCTTTATTCAAGCCGGTTCGCCGACCCCAAGGGCCGCCTCAGAGCATAAGCCCCAAATGCCACCTGAACTACGTGGTCTTTGATCCTTCCCAAGGCATGGTATGTAGGAAGCCTCCCTTAGGTTCAATCCCATCACCCATTGGTTGTTTCAACCCCCTTCATGTCGATCTTCCACCATTCTGCATGACGTTAAACTATGGGCCTCAGTCAGCGGTAAGCTGCTGCGACCCCATCCAACGGCAAGCCATTGAGACCCCATCTTGTGGTAATCCGTTAAGACATCATATAGTGGTGAGCTATTGAGACCTTATCCAGTGTAAATCCATTGAAACCCCATCCAGCGGTAATCTGTCATCATATGAACTATGTGGACTTTTATTCCATGCCATGGGGATATGTAGGAAGCCTTTTCGAGGCTCAAGCCTAAAACCATCGTCATCCTCATGAATATTCCATCCCATTAGCCATCCTTTTCATGGAACCTTCCATCATCCATCCTGATCCTTACCTGGGCCGCCACATCCCGGTGGGATCATGCCACCCCATTCCCCATTCCATTTAATAGAATTTGGAAAACCACCCACATGTTGGCCCCAATATAGGTGTTCCCTCAAGGGGGTTCTTCCATCTGATCCACTATAGTCAGTGTTATGATCAGCTCGATCCATCTCCAACGGACGTTAAACTTGTGGCATACCCTATGTAAAACATGGGAAGCTAAGGAAAAACTCAGATACATGCCCATGGTATATGATTCCCTGCATTCGATGTGGGATGACTCAGGCTTCCGCAACCTCAAGAATCCCTATAATATGGGACATAAGAAAGACATGCCAGTTTCCCAGCATCTAGACAGGCCAATGATGACCAACGTGACTACTCTCCTAACCGAAGGATGCTACCCTGACCGGACCCCTTGGAATGTCCTGACTGAAGTAGTGTAATTAACTGATGTCCCTAAAGATATGGCACCATGAAGAGTTTCACGAACAACGTCTTATGTCTATGAGAATGACCTGGACAAGGTGACAAGTTTCAATGAGGAATCCATGGAAGGAATAACTGACATCCCATAATCCCATTTAGATCAAGGAGAAGTCATCCCTGGATAAAGAGAGGATGCCGCCCACCTTTGGAATGCGGGAATGAAAGGAAACAAAAACTGCTCCCCTCATCCCCAAACGAGACGGACGCACACTCCCTGACAAAAGCATCCGAAATAAGTATCCATAAACAT
>CAUJRU010000630.1:68234-185197 GCA_963277665.1 Viscum album
ATTTCTCTATCTAGGTGAAATTGAGCTTACATTTCCCTTAGGTTTGGGTAGTGGTTGATATGGGAGTTGGGAAGAATTTTATTGTTGTTTCTGGATAAGGTGGGATTCAAGTTGACCAATTTGGGTTTTAATATTTTTAAGGCTGGAATGGGTGAAGGAGTCAAGATCTTCCACTGCACTTTCCCATGGTTTCTTGGAAGAAGAGGCTTATCCCAGATTGGGATTTCATTGATTTTGGTTCTTGGGAAAGCGATTGTATTGGTTTGGGAATTAGTAAGGCTCATTAGTATAGTGGAATCTAGGAGGACCAAGAGGAGGATTGATCCTTTGAGGTTGAGGAACAAAATGGTAAAGTTGTTGGAAGTTACTAACACCTTGACCATATTGGAATTGGTTTGGGTTTTGAGGAGGGAATTGAGGGGGGTGAGAAATGGGATTACCATACCTCAAGCCTTGGTTAAAGGTAGAAGAGAAGGGCTCAAAGTGGGGTTGGTTGAAGTTTCTAATGAACTGACCTGATTGTTGAGGGTTGGTGTTCCTCTAAGTATATGCTGAATTGAGCTCCATTGGTCCGAATGAATCAGAGGGGTCCTCTTGAAGTTTTCACTACTAGAATTTTAGGTATTTGCGATGAGCTATTTGCAACGGGATCCCATCGTAAATAGCTCATTGTAGAAAACAGTGTCGCAAATAGTTCTCCGTTTATATAGATTACATATATAAAAACTTGTTGTGACGGGCCCGTCGCAAATACTTATTTAAAAAATATGTAAACTATTTGTGACAGGACCTCGTCGCAAAAGGTCATGTCACAAATACTTAATAAAATAAAAATATATATATATTCAATAAAATTATGATAAATTAATATTAGAAAATAATAATATTATTAATAATATTAATATAAATAATATTATATTATATAATAATATAAAAAAAGTATATTATTTTAATATTAATAATAAAATAATACTAATAATATGATAATGTTATTATTATTATTATTATTTATGAAAAAAATATTATTAATATTATTAAAATAATAAAAAAATATTAAAATATTAAAATTCTCAATATTCGCAAAAAATATAAAAAAATAATAAAATATTATTATTATTATTAGTAAAATAAAAACATTAAAAAATATAATACTAATAATAAATAATAAAATAATAAAATAATAAAAATTAAAAAAAATTTAAAAAATTAAATTATACAATATTCATACCAATATAAAAGACAGAAACTATAAATAGTTAATATTACAATAAACTTTGAATTCAAATGTTTTTAACATTAAAAAATGTCATTGGGGGTAGTCTTCTGGAGGAGGTGGAGGAGCTGGAGGAGATGGTGGAGGAAACTTCATCCCTGAACTACGAGTCAGATGGCGCATGTACTCCATTTTCTCATGATGCTACTGCTGTCATTGATGTGTCTCCTCATACTATTGATGATGTTATTGCTGCTGATGCATCTCTTCCTACTTCTTACACAAACTCACTATAAGCTCACTTTGAGCTTGCAGCTTCTCCTAATACTGTGAGCCAGAATATGATGCCTCTCTATGATCTCCTCTCGATCTAGAAGTGGAAATTATAGCAGTACCATAATAAGTACAAGGATCCAAATTAGAGCTTATGCTAACTACTCAGCCCTTCTCAAAGCCATACTAGGTCACCTGCATCCGTGTCGCCTCATCGAAATGGTGGGCACTAGTCTGATCAGTCATCTTGGCCTAACTCTGAGCCTATTTCTGAGAGTTCGTGGCCTCATATGACTCCTTCAGTTCCAATTTTAAATTAAAATAGTGAAAATAGTATATGAATTTAATTTTCAAACAGAAAAAGAAATAATACTGACCACAATCTGATGCTGGCAATCACCTCCAATCTCTCCAGTAGCTGGATCACTGTACATCCTCTGATAAATGTTGTACTCCATAATATTGGGCTAATCAACTACCTATATTAATTTAAAATAAACTGTTTATATTTAAAGTTATATAAAATATTTAAAGAAAGTATTTACCAGATGATCTCTATGCGTATTGAATGTACGGCTACCAGCTCGATGTGTCACCTCCTGTCTCCCCTGCTTCTGTCGGCCCAATGAATATCTCTGAAATCCACCACCCAACTAGTGTGAACATAATTCATCTCAAACATAAGATGAAATGTACTCTGGTCAGTGGGCTCTACACGACTCATTAAATATTTTCACTCCTGCTTTCTTCATGGATTTCCTTCTCAAATTGTGCAAAAACTAACAGAAATGGTCACGCATAGACATCTCCCATGTCGCGTGGATAGCGTCACACATGCTATCATCTATGGGATACCATAAACCCTACAAATAATTTATAATATCATGTTATTAATTAAATAAATTTAAAAATAAATATTATTTATTTACATACCAGCTAATGATTGAACATGTCGAGATTCACATCAACAGGAATCTGATCCCATATGATCCATGGCTGAGAAAAATACTTGCACAAGATAGCGCTCCCCTTTCCAACAGCTATATGCGCAAAATTGTGAAAAAAGAACAAATAATCAAACAATTTGTATATAAATAAGTTAATGAAAGATAACTAAAATACATAGGTTATCATACCTCTGTGTGCGTGGATCGAAGCCAAGACGTGGATGTCGCTCAGGATAGGTTCAGAAATCATCAGTCCAACAAGATCGTGCCCCCTCTGCGTACCCCCTAAACCGCCGGTAGGCTGAGGGTCAGATGATCCCAAATCCTACTCATCCAAAGGTAGCTCAGCCTCCTGCAACTCACGAAATAGATCATCGTCCATCTGAAACGCAAATTGATTATTGTTATCAAATAGTTGAAAATAACTATTATATATAGATATATATTAGTTATAATTATAACTATTATTTAATTATATCAATGTTCACCTTTATCATCATCTTCATATTAGATGATGTAAATTTATTCATATTCCTCCTCAGCATCAATAATATCCATATGAGTTTCAGTTTTATCATCTATTTCCATTTCAAATTCATTTGTAACATCATTTACACCATCGTCACCATCGACCCTTAATTATGGGGTTTCATCATTGATATTCATGTCTCTTTGTTAAAAAGATGGATTTTGAGTATTCTCTTGAAAATTTTCAATTCCTTGCACTTTAGTAGAACCACATTCAGTTTGAGTAAACTTATTTTCCTGATATTTAATTTTTATTATACTCCATCAATCACTCAGGTCTCTTGAAGTACCATAGTACTTTGCGTAATAAATTTGATGTTCCTGTTGAGCCGTTAAAAATGGTTCATTTACTACAAGAATACTTTTATATTTAATATCAATGATTCCATGAGTCGGATGAACATGCAAGCCTCTCTCAGTATCCAACCACCAAAATTTAAATATCATTATGTAATTTTTGTCCTAGATAGTACAGTTCAATAATTTCATATAGCATACCATAAAAATCAACTTCAATTTCTCTATGATGAGATCATATCAAGAAAACTCCAATATTCATTGTTTTTTTTATTCCCCATAAGCACATGTATGAAATTGAAAACCATTCACCACATATGCATTATAATATTTAACCATTTTGGATGGTGGGTTACTCAATATACACAGTCGCTTATCAATTTTATCAGCATGTTGAGACACCTGAAATTTTTTAAAAAAATTATCAATATAATAAATAATAAACTGAATTGATATGTTAAACCATCAATAATTTATGTTACCAATTTTTAAAACCATTGATAAATTTTTTTTATCGGTGTTCTTCAAGAGAATCTACTGTAATTTATGGAAGTTATTTCTTGATATGATTATCATATAACCTATAAATAAAATAAGTTTATTTACTATAAAATAAATTACAGAATAAGTGATAGAAGCACTCATAGTACAAATGATGTCATTTATTCATAGTTTACCAGAACATATGTATGAGCACTGTGATGTTCATTATCTGAAATCCATCATTCATGAACTCCATCAAAGCCAAGCTCAGGATGATTAAAAACTGCTAATTTATTATCCATTTCATTATCAACATTCCCCTCATTCCATCCCATGCAGTCGTGTTTTGAGAGATATTCATATTCAAAATAATGAGAGAGAAAAAAAAGCAATTTCCTCTTGCAAATAAGCTTCAACAATTGAGCCTTCAACTGATTATTTGTTACATACTTTTTTCTTCAATTTATACATGCATCTCTTGAATGGATACATCCATTGAAACTGTACTGAACCTCCACATTTTTCTTCATGTGGAAAATGTAATATCAAATGTTCCATTGAGTCAAATAATGCAGGAAAAAAATATTTTTTCCAGTGTACATATAATTACAACAATATCTTATTCCATTTTTCTTAGTGCATCATAGTCTTTTGTCACTGAAAAAATGTCTCAAAAAAATATGATATGTCTATTATTAAATCCCAAATCATAGAATTCAAAAAACCTTTGAATCCAATTGGCATAAGTATTTCCATTATAACATGAAAATCATGAATTTTTAATACGGTAATATGACCATTCTAAACACATCTTCCCAAATTGGAAACATAGCCATCTGGAAGTCTCAAATCTACAATCCACTGAAAAAATAATAATTGACTCTCTTTGGACAATGTATAAGATGATTTTGGCTTCATTAAACTCTGTGATTTGATATTTTTAAACAGTTCAAGTTCTGGTCGCCTGCAAATTTGGGCAAGATCTAATCATGCCTTTACATTATCTTTGGTCTTACCTAATGTATCCAAAACTGTATGGAATAAATTATCAAAATATTTCTTCTCAATATGCATAACATCCAACATGTATCGGACCAATAAATCATACCAATATGGAAGATCCCAAAAAATTCTTTGTTTTATCCAATTGTGTTCATTCCCAAAGCCATGAATTTTCTGTTGGTTTATTATTGGTCCAAATGTGATGGGAGGTAATGAAAATACAACTGATTTTAACTCTATACTTGAAATCATTTTTGGAGGTCCATCCCTTTCAATTGTACATTTTTTAAAATGAGATTTCACTACCACAAAACTGGGCAAGGCATGCCCCTGCCTTTATCAGCGCTAATGGAAAAGCACTGATAAAGGCTGTATTTATCAGCGCTTTTCATTTTAGCGCTGATAAAGGGTCCCGTGGATTTATTAAAAACCCACGGGTCCTCTTCCTCCTCCCCGTACACAATCAAGCTCTCGCGGAAGCCCTCGTCTGCGCCGCTGCCACCGATGCTGCCGCCTCCTTCTCCTCCGCCGCGGCCGCCGCCTCCTCCTCTGCTTCTGCTTCTCCTCCTCCTCCTCTGGTGCCTCCGCCGCCTCCGCCCTGCCTCATCCCTGCCTCCGCGTCGCTGCCGTCGGTGCCTCCTCCTCCACCGCGGCCTCCTCCTCCTCCGCCGGTGCCTCCTCCTCCTCCGTCGGTGCCTCCTCCTCCACCGCGACCTCCTCCTCCACTGCAGCCTCCTCCTCCTCCGCCGGTGCCTCCGCGGCCTCCTCCTCCTCCACGGCCTCCTCCTCCTCCATTGTTCGGTATTCTATGCCTATAATTTGCTTTGTTTTTTGTTTTTGTTCTATATTTCAACTATCATGATTTGTGTGAATCAATTTTATTTGAAGTGGGGGGTGCAGGTGCTGCGGGTGTAGTGGGTGGGGGGGTGTTTAGGTGGGGGTGTTTAGGTGGGGGAGATGTTTAGTGGGTGAACATGTAGGTGGGGCGTATAATGGGGGGTCCAAATACCATATCTTCCTCATCCTAAAAGGTGCGATCTTTTTCAATACCATTTTATTTCACTGTCCATAAAACATAGCATTCGCCCGTTTTCTCTTTTCTCATCCAACACTATCATATCAAGTACCATTACCTATAAAATAACACATTATGCATGCATTCTTAAAAATATAATAAGCGAGTAGTAAAACTCTGCCGCCTCCTCCTCTGCTCCTGCTCCTCCTCCTCCTCCTCCACCGGCCTCATCCTCCTCCTCCTCCGCTGCCTCTGCCGATGCCTCCTCCTCCTCCGTCGGTGCCGCCGGTGCCTCCGTGGCCTCCCCCTCCTCCTCCGGTGCCTCCGCGGCCTCCTCCTCCTCTACTGTAACGCCGCGGTCACACAGTGGTCACACCGAGGTCACACCGCGGTCACGCCGGTGCCTCCGCGGTCGCCGCCTCCTCCTCCTCCGCCGCGGCCGCCTCCTCCTCCTCTGCTCCTGCTCCTCCTCCTCCTCCTCCTCCGACCTCCTCCTCCTCCTCCTCCGCTGCCTCCGCTGCCTCCACTGCCTCTGCTGCCTCCGCTGCCTCCGCCCTGCCTCCGCCCTGCCTCTGCGTTGCCGCCGGTGCCTCCTCCTCCACCGCGGACTCCTCCTCCTCCATCGCGGCCTCCTCCTCCTCCTCCACTACCTCCGCTGCCTCCTCCTCCTCCGCCGAGGCCGCCGCCTCCTCCTCTGCTCCTGCTCCTCCTCCCCTCCACCGGCCTCATCCTCCTCCTCCTATGTTGCCTTCGCTGCCTCCGCCTTTCCTCCTCCCTGCCTCCGCCCTGCCTCCGCCCTGCCTCCGCGCTGCCGCTGGTGCCTCCGGTGCCTCCTCCTCCACCGCGGCCTCCTCCTCCTCCTCCGCTGATGCCTCCTCCTCCTCCGCCGGTGCTGCCAGTGCCTCCACGTCTCCTCCTCCTCCACGCGCTGCGGTCACGCTGCGGTCACGCCGCGGTCACGCCGCGGTCACGCCGCGGTCACGCCGCGGTCACGCCGGTGCCTCCTCCTCCACCGCGGCCTCCTCCTCCTCCACTGCGGCCTCCTCCTCCTCCTTCGCTGCCTCCACTACCTCCTCCTCCGCCGCGGCCGCCGCCTCCTCCTCTGCTCCTGCTCCTCCTCCCCTCCACCGGCCTCATCCTCCTCCTCCTCCACCGGCGCTTCCTCCTCCTCCTCCTAGTCCGCTACCTCATCCTCCTCCTCCACCGGCGCCTCCTCCTCCTCCTCCTCTGCCTACTCTGCTGCCTCCACCTCCACCGCGGTTTGAGAGGTGCATCAAGTGATTTCACCATCTTCCTTACCATTTTATTCTTTATATTTAGTTTCTATTGATTTTTGATTTATCTAGATTAGGTTTTATGGGTGATTCAACTGGCGCACGGTGGTATCATATTGATGTGAGGCTTGGGGATTGTAGTGGTTCCTAATATATTTTTTATTTTGGTATTTATTTATTCCTTTATTTCCCTGAAGTATCTTGTTTTTTATCTAAATTATTCTCATATTCCTTATCCTTTAACATATATACTTATCCTATGGATTTTAAATAGGATGAATATAAATAAATAATGGATGAATGTCAATCGGTTGACAAAAGAGTATGAAGAAGGCGTGAAAGAATTTATCAAGTTTGCAATAGATCATGCATGTGACTCTTCTCAAATCCTTTGTCCGTGTTTACGCTGTTGTTATTCAAAACAAATTAGTCCAGATGAGTTGGAAGAACACTTGATCTGTCACGGAATAGATAAAAGTTATACATGTTGGAATAAACACAGGGAAACAACGAATGTAGGTAGTGACTGGGGTGACACTGCGTTTTATGGATCATCTGATATGATTACAAACATGAACAATGAAGATGACCATATGGAGGATGTGATTACAGATGTGAATGATGATGAAGATCATATTGAGAAAATGACAAGGACCTTCGAAGATGAACTTCGTGATTTCCCAAAATTGTTTGAGAAGTTAAAAAGTTGTGCAAAGACGTCATTGTATGCTGGTTGCACTAAATATACAGCATTGTCAGCCGTACTGAAGCTGTATAATTTGAAAGCAGATAACGGGTGGAGTGACGACAGTTTTACGAAACTACTTTCCCTCTTGAATGACATGCTCCCAGAAGACAATGAGCTCCCTAGCCGAACATACGATTCCAAACGAATGCTACGCTCTATGGGTATGATCTCTGAAAGAATACACGCCTGCCCGAATGACTGTATACTGTTTCGCAAGGACCACAAATCACTTAAATAATGCCCAAAGTGTGGTGCTTCTAGATACAAGAAACTGTGTTTCTTCTTCAAAGCTATATGCAGCAAAGTTATAGACCCGGCGAAATTTCCAGCTATGGAAAAAGAAATTGTCGTCATATTATGTGAATTAGAAATGTTATTCCTGCCTTCATTTTTTGATATGATGGTTCATTTGATGGTCCACTTGGTGAGAGAGATTTGACTATGTGGTCCTGTACATTACAGATGGATGTACCCCATTGAACGGTATATGAAGATTTTGAAAGGGTATGTCAAAAATCGAAGTCGGCCAGAGGGTTGTATTGCATAGCGATATATTGTTGAGGAAGCTGTTGAATTCTGTACCGAATACTTGTCTGGTGTAGAGAGCATTGGCTTACCGAAATCTCGTCACACTGGGCGGTTAGAGGGTGAAGGAATTTCTAGAAGAAAGGTTGTCACAATCAATATTACAGATCGGGAGCAGGCCCACCTTTATGTTTTGCATAACAGTTTGGACGTTGACCCATATGTTGAAATCCACAAAGAAATTCTTAGGTAATTGAATCCATCAAGGGCTGAAAAATGGATATCAAATACACATAATCGATAGTTTATAGGATGGTTTTGAGATCATATTTTTAAGAAGTCAGATGAAAATCCAAAGTCTATTTCGGAACGACTTCGATGGCTAGCCGGAGGACCAAGTGTGTATGCATTATCTTACAATGCTTATGTAGTTAATGGTTATACATTTTATACTAATGAACATGATGAAGACAGTACCATGCAGAATAGTGGGGTTACACTTGTGGCTGTAGTGATGCATGTTTCCGGTGCTAAGGACAGAAATCCAATTTATGCGAATATGTCATACTTTGGCATCATCAAACAAATATGGGAGTTGGATTATACGGAATTTCAAGTTCCGATATTTCAATGAAAGTGGGTTGATAACAGGAGTGCTGTTAAAATAGATGATTTGGGATTTGTGAAAGTTGATTTCAGTAAGGAAGGGGATAAAGATGAACCATTTATAATGGCATTACAGGCAGTGCAAGTATTATATGTTCCCGATCCCGCAAACCGAAATTGGTCAATTGTTCTGTTATTGACCAAAACAGCTGAAGGGTCAGATGAAAATTCAACGGAAGATGATCCTTTCATTGGGATTTCACAATCATTTCGCAGTGGTCTCAATGTAGATGACGTTTTGTATGTCAGAGGAGACCACAATGAAGGGATATGGATAGTTGATAGAGGGGTCAAATCCCTTCAGCCTTTTAAAAAAAAGGGAGTTCAATAATCAGGTTATTGATTTTTATTGTAATATAGATTGTGTTACATTATGTTATTATCTGTTCGCTGCTGCTTTTATGTGATATAACTTAAATTTTAAACCAGTTCTGCAGATAATGACTTCTTCACTTGTTGATGCACCCAATCCCGAGACAAAACACGTCTCTCAACCTGTTGCAGCTGGTCCCATTGGTGAGAGACAACAGGTCTCTCAACCTGTTGCAGCTGGTCCCACTACTGACGTACAACAGGTCTCTCAACCTGTTGCAGCTGGTCCCACTGCTGAGAGACAACAGGTCTCTCAACCTGTTGCAGCTGGTCCCACTGCTGACGTACAACAGGTCTCTCAACCTGTTGCAGCTGGTGTCAGTGCCAAAGCTAGTGTTTCGGAGAAACATAATGATGATGCATAAACTGAGGAAATGGTAGGCGATGAAACCCCAACGACACAAAAAAAATAGGTGCGTCGTAGTTTGACAGTTTTAGCAAAAATCCTTAAGGCAAAAGCAAAAGGCATCAAATTTGAGGTGGGATGGAATAAGCTAGGCCAGCATGTAAACCCCAACAAAGCCATGTTTAGTAGCTACATTGGAATCGTCACTCGACAACGCGTGCCGAATGACGTAGAGTCGTGGAACCATGTTGTTAGTGGGTTGAAAACATTAATGTGGGAAGAGATTACGGTAACATTACGATATCATCTATTTAATTTATTAAAATAAAATAAAATATTGAAATATTGACTAACCCTTCATCATCTCTTGCAGAGTGCATTTATAGTAGATGTTTCGCACAAAGAATATGTTTTCAGACTGGAAGGAAGGATTCATATAGGCTTTCGCACCATTTTAACGAAAAATCATCTGAAAGATGCCAAAGGGAAAATCAAGCCGCACCCGCCTCCTCTTTATGCACACTTGATATCCCAAGGAACGTGGGATGCGTTTTGCAACCGTCGTGCGGAAAAGAATTTTCAGGTACATTGTGTTTGGTTACACGTTGTGTAACGTTGCTTGTATTCATCACATTGATTGATAGGTTTTTATTTATGAAACAGCAACTGAGTGCTGGAAATAAAGAACGGGCAGCAAAACCAGCGTACCCCTACCGTAAAGCAAGGTTGGGGTACGCTTCAATTGAAAAACAATTGGTATGTATTTTAAAAGTACTGTAATAATTTTATGTGACATAAAACAACACTATAACCATGTTTCTCTGTTTATAAGCAGATTAATGAAGCAAAATCTCAAGTCACTTCCATTCCACGCCATGTGCTATGGAAGGAGGCTCGTGTTAATAAAGAGGGGAAACTGATAGATGAAAACACACAAAAAGTGTGGGAAACATGTGTAAGTATGACATAATATAAACTTGTTTTTCTTTAAATCACTATTACATAACGATGCTTACTTATTTTTTCATATTTTCTATTTGACATAGTCACAGGAAACATCAACACCCGCACCGGATGCAGACATACTTTCAACGGCCTTGAAACAGCCAGAATAGTATGGCCGCGTCAGAGGTGTGGGTTTTGGGGTGTCACCCAAGACATATTTTAAGAAAAAAAAACAAGAGGATGAACAAACTAAATAATTGCATGTAATGAGAGATAGAGTAGCTACCCTTGAAGAACTAATCCAAACTCAGGGAGAGATGCTAAAGAGTTTGATGGAGGAGAGGCGAAGAGAACAAACAACTCAAGAACAACCCCCGCGAGAAGATCCACCCCTCACCAGCTTTGAGGCGAGCCATTCCCCTCAAAGACCTGACTTAACCGAGGTAATCAATGTTATAATATTCGTTTTTGTGAGATGTGAATCACATAGACACTGATACTTTTCATTTAATGATATTCTGTAGGGTGAAAATGATTGTGATTTATATCTATCAACTCCCACCCATCGCCTTGTAGCGAGGGCTACGGTGTTCAATATGCAGAATGACACGCTACACTCCATACCACTTCCAACCGGTGATGTCAAAGTGTCTATTAACGTAGCTAATGAGCCGAGCGCCGAGCTACCCGTGCCAAATGACGATGACGACATTCATACGGTGGAAAAATCTATTGGAACATTCGTTGCATGGCCGTCGAATCTTGTAAAAAAACACGTCGAGAAGGAGGTATTCATTTCCAGTTCATTTTTCAAGCAGAACCTTTAAAATTAAATTAGAAAATGGCTGAACCGATGAATGTTATTACAGAAGGATAAAATGGAGAAGCTAAAACGAAAGAGCGGCTCCAAGATTGGATCAACCAACCGATCAAAACGATCTACTGAGAGCACATTCACCCCGCCCATTCTATATCCACATTTAATATCATTGCAAGCTCATGTGGATACGAAAATGAAAGACGGAAAGAATCATACAATTGTTTGTGAAAAAGATATGTACGGAGAGGAAACAATGGATTTCGTTAGTGCAGACGCTGTTTCTGAGATCATCACATACGACTGGCTAGGCGCCTCAGTTATAAATGTATACATGAGGTATGTTTTCATGATTTTATTTTACAGAAGCTGATATACTTTGATAATTATGGATAAATACATCTCATATTTTTCACAGGCGTATATATGAAAAACAGTTGAAGGTATTTTCCCATGAATACAAATTTGGACTCGTTAGTCCTCACACCATTTCTACACAACGAATAGAAATAGATTCTAATTTTCAGGCTGAATTGATGTCAAATCTGCTCAGAACGTTTCAAAGAAGAATTACGAATGACAGGCTCTTTTTAATACCAACGATGCAAGGGTAAAACTCTACATTTTAATCATATAAATTATATTTTCATTTCTATCAGTACTTATTTCTTTTTGTGTTTTTAGGGAACATTGGATGCTCATTACAGTCAATTTGGATACTCCAAAGATTTATTTTCTGGATTCACTGCATGGATATCCAACTAACTGGCCACACATGATGGCGATTTTCAATTTGTAATAAACTAGATCCAACATTTTAGAACTAAATATCTAGTTATATAATTTATATTATCTTTTAATGAGGATTTTGTTATGATAGGGCGGTGTATGAATATCATCTAAAGGCTGGAATGAATCCAGGGCGTAAGGACGACAATGCCCACAAGATCTACAAATGGAGAAGTATCTGGGTATATATAATTATATTTCACTATCCAAATACATATCAAAACAAATTACTTATTTTTCTCGATGTTTCTGCAGTGTCCGAAACAAACAAATGACAAGGACTGCGGTTATTATGTTTGTAAATTTATGAAAGAGATCGTATTTCATGGACAAACTAGCATCCCTGAAGAGGTATTTTTGAAAATAATTACTAATTTATTTAAAATAATTATTAATCCCTTGTGTATTTATATTTTTTCAGTACTACTATGACTGTCGCAAAAACTCCTATTCAGAAGATGATATAAATGTCTTTAGAAACGAATGGACAGCGTACCTGATCGAAGAATGTAAACAAATAGGACAATTAAGGTGAATTCCTAATACTTATGTTATCTTTATATGGTCATTGATATCTCCCTTTACACTTATTGAGCATCTATGATCTCCCTTTCTTATGTTTCATATCCTTATATTAGTGAATTCCTACTACTTAGTTTGAAAATGAGATAAACTTTGGAAAACAACACCAATGACATACGCCAAACCGAGCAAACACGTTCGGATTGTTTTGATACTTTAGGACAACGATCCACGAGTCATTTTTGACACGTACGAATCGACCGCACCTCAATCCGATGCACGGTGTGACCGGTATGGCTAAAATTGTCTGATATCAGTTTGAAAATGACATGAACTTTGGAAAACAACACCAATGACATACACCAAACCGATCAAACGCCTTATGATTGTTTTTATACTTTAGGAAAACGATCCACGAGTCATTTTTGACGCGTACGAATCGACTGTACCTCAATCCGACGCACGGTGTGACCGGTATGGCTAAAATTGTCTGATATCAGTTTGAAAATGACATAAACTTTGGAAAACAACACCAATGACATACGCCAAACCGAGCAAATGCCTTCGTATTGTTTTGATTCTTTAGGACAACGATCCAAGAGTCATTTGTGACGTGTATGAATTGACCGCACCTCAATCCGACGCACGGTGTGACCGGTATGGCTAAAAGTGTCTGATATCAGTTTGAAAATGAGATAAACTTTGGAAAACAACACCAATGACATACGCCAAACCGAGAAAACGCCTTCAGATTGTTTTGATACTTTATTACAACGATCCACGAGTCATTTTTGACGTGTAATAATCTACCTCACCTCAATCCGACGCACGGTGTGACCGGTATGGCTAAAATTGTCTGATATCAGTTTGAAAATGACATGAACTTTGGAAAACAACACCAATGACATACGCCAAACCGAGCAAACGCGTTCGGATTGTTTTGATACGTTATGACAACGATCCACGAGTCATTTGTGACGTGTACGAATCGACCGCACCTCAATCCGACGCACGGTGTGACCGGTATGGCTAAAAGTGTCTGATATCAGTTTGAAAATGAGATAAACTTTGGAAAACAACACCAATGACATACGCCAAACCGAGCAAATGCGTTCGGATTGCTTTGATACTTTAGGAAAACGATCCACGAGTCATTTTTGACGTGTAAGAATCGACCGCACCTCAATCTGACGCACGGTGTGACCGGTATGGCTAAAATTGTCTGATATCAGTTTGAAAATGACATGAACTTTGGAAAAAAAACACCAATGACATACGCCAAACTGAGAAAACGCCTTCGGATTATTTTGATACTTTAGGAAAACGATCCACGAGTCATTTGTGATGTGTACGAATCGACCGCACCTCAATCCGACGCACGGTGTGACCGGTATGGCTAAAATTGTTTGATATCAGTTTGAAAATGACATGAACTTTGGAAAACAACACCAATGACATACGCCAAACTGAGAAAACACGTTCGGATTGTTTTGATACTTTAGGACAACGATCCACGAGTCATTTGTGATGCATACGAATCGACCGCACCTCAATCCGAAGCACGGTGTGACCGGTATGGCTAAAAGTGTCTGATATCAGTTTCAAATTGAGATAAACTTTGGAAAACAACACCAATGACATACGCCAAACTGAGAAAACGCATTCGGATTGTTTTGATACTTTAGTAAAACTATCCACGAGTCATTTTTGACGCGTACGAATCGACCGCACCTCAATCCGACGCACGATGTGACCGGTATGGCTAAAATTTTCTGATATCAGTTTGAAAATGACATGAACTTTGGAAAACAACACCAATGACATACGCCAAACCGAGAAAACGCCTTAGGATTGTTTTGATACTATAGGACAATGATCCACGAGTCATTTTTGATGCGTACGAATCGACCGCACCTCAATCCGACGCACGGTGTGACCGGTATGGCTAAAATTGTCTGATATCAGTTTGAAAATGACATGAACTTTGGAAAACAACACCAATGATATACGCCAAACTGAGAAAACGCCTTCGGATTGTTTTGATACTTTAGGACAACGATCCACGAGTCATTTTTGACGTGTACTAATCGACCACACCTCAATCCGACGCACGGTGTGACCGGTATGGCTAAAATTGTCTAATATCAGTTTGAAAATGACATGAACTTTGGAAAACGACACCAATGACATACGCCAAACCGAGAAAACGCGTTCGGATTGTTTTGATACTTTAGTAAAACGATCCAAGAGTCATTTTTGACACGTACGAATCGACTGCACCTCAATCCGACGCACGGTGTGACCGGTATGGCTAAAATTGTCTGATATCAGTTTGAAAATGACATGAACTTTGGAAAACAACACCAATGACATACGCCAAACCGAGCAAATGCCTTCGGATTGTTTTGATACTTTAGGAAAAAGATCCATGAGTCATTTGTGACGTGTATGAATTGACCGCACCTCAATCCGACACACGGTGTGACCGGTATGGCTAAAAGTGTCTGATATCAGTTTGAAAATGAGATAAACTTTGGAAAACAACACCAATGACATACGTCAAACCGAGCAAATGCCTTCGGATTGTTTTGATACTTTAGGACAACGATCCACGAGTCATTTGTGACGCGTGCGAATCGACCGCACCTCAATCCGACGTACGGTGTGACCGGTAAAGCTTTTCATTAGATAAAGAATCAGTATTTATTAAATGAGATAAATCAATCAAAAACATATTGATTTTACATTATTCACTTTCATTGTTATGAAAATGAAAACTTTTGAGTTTAAAATTTAATATTTTAGTTTCACATTTCCATATTAATGTATTCTTTCATATTCTGTTTTAATTTCTTTCATTATTGCATTACTAACATAATATTTGTTTTTTTATATAGGTGATTTTTTTTCCTTGAGTTTGGATGCTTTGTTCGGAAACAAATACCATCGAGAGCGGATCACGGATATCAAAGGATGAAACATGAATTTTTATAACTGTTGTTGAATAATTGTAAATGTAACCATGTAAAACAATTTTTGAAATGTATATAGAAATGCGTTTTTTGTATTCATGATGTTAAGTAAATGTATATACTGTTGTCAGTCAAAATATTGGGTGTGGGTGCTATGGTGTGCAGGTGTGCATGTGCTACTTTGTGCAGGTATTCTGGTGTGCAGGTGTGCAGGTACTATTTTTTAGGTGCAGGCGCTGGGCCCTTTATCAACGCTTTTTTAGCGCTGATAAAGGAAACCTTTAACAGCGCTAAAGGAGCGCTGATAAAGGAACCTGTATCAGTGCTCCGAGAAGTGCTGATATAGTTGACCTTTATCAGCGCTCCACCGCACGCTGATAAAGGACCCCTTTATCAGCGCTCCTAGAAGCGCTGATATAGGGGAACCCCCCCCCCCCCTTATCTACGCCAGAATTAACAGCGCTTTTCTAGCATTGTTAATGATGGTTTTTAGCGCTGATAAAGGCGCAGGTTGTAGTAGTGTTTGTTCCCCCGAAAAGGATGATCGTTTGGAAGAAATCTATGATGACAGTCAAAATAGAAAGGTTTTTTTCCATTGATGATCATAAATGCTTTGTTGTCTTTCATACAGTAAGGAAATAGTTTTGGACCATGTGTACTCTAGCCAGATAACATGTCATATGTTAGTAAGTCACTAATTTTCCACATTAATATATCTTTCAGTATGAAATTTTGTTTCGCAGCAACATTATATGTACAAATACCATTACTCTGCATTGAATTTAACTCATCAATCAAGGGTTTCAAATAAACATCAATATTCTTTTTCGGATTTACTGGGATTAATAAGGTCAAAAAGATATAGGTATCCTTTATCAATATCCATGGAGGTAAACTGTATGGAGTTATAAAGATAGGCCAATATGAATATTGACTACCATAAGAACCAAACAGACAGAAATCGTTAGTAGAAAGACTCAAACACGCGTTCTAGGCTTCTAAAGCAAAAGACGGATCAATCAATGGTTTCAAATAAACATCAATATTCTTTTTCGGATGTCTTGAGATTAATAAGGCCAAAAATATATAGGTATCCTTCATCAACATCCATGGAGTTAAATTTTATGGAGTTATAAAGATAGGCCTACATGAATACTGACTACCATAAGAACCAAACGGACAGAAACCATCAGTAGAAAGACCCAATCACATGTTCCAGGCTTCTAAAGAAAAATATGGATGCACTCATTCAAAATATTTCCATGAATTGCCAATGAGCTTGTACCCTAGTGGTACAGGCTCCTGCTTGGCATCCAAAAGACCCAAGATCAAATCCAGGCAGGGACTAATTTCTGATATTGTAGCAGTACTGTAGCAGCGGCGGACTGTAGCGGGGGCGATACTGTAGTGGTGGAGGCACTATAGCCGGGACTATTGTGGCAGTGGTACTGTAGTAGGTACTGTAGCAAGCTAGGTATTGTAGTAGTACTATTCACTGAGGGGCCCTTTGGGCCAAAAAAATTGGCTTTCAAGCCTAGTATTCAGGCCACTTGGCCTTGGGCCTTCAGGTTATGTAATGGGTCTCCCTCTACCCAGACTAAAGAGGTCTTTTCTTTAAATAGTAAAATGAGGCTTCAACCCCAAGATTTTTAAAAAAAATATTTCCATGAATCACCATTAGATGGATGATTTAATATTTTACCGGTTGAAATCTTGGTTTTGTTCCATGACATCATTGTCACTGTGTTCTGAGACATAAATAAACACTGCAACCTGGGTGTAAGCGGGAAATATCTCAACTATTTTACAAGAATCAATCCATACTTCCCCGGTTGAGATTTTTTATACCTATATTTTCCATATGTGGGAAAAATATCCAATGACTCATTTTTACCAGAATATAAGATGCAATCATTTTCACATGCATGAATCTTATGATAACTAAGGCCCAGATTACGAACCAGCCTCTTGATCTCATAATAATTTTCAGGCAACACATTTCCTTCAGGTAACAGTGTTTAAACCAAAGAAAATATCTGATCAAAACAGTTGTTTTACATTCCATTATCTTATTTAATAGCCATAAATTTTGCAACAACTTCTAATTTTCTTATCTTGCAACCAGGATATAATGCATCCTTAGCAGACCTCAACAAATCATAAAATTCAGATGGTGCCAACTTAGGAGTAAAATCAATATCATCCTGAGTTTTAATTTGTTGAACAGATGGACCTACAACATCATATAATAAATTTTGAAACTGTGATGGATCTAGAATCAAATTATTAGTATCTTCTTTGGAGCTGTGTTCACTATGTTGATACCAAAAATCATAATCTGGTTGAAAACCAAAATGCAAGAGATGTCCCCCAACATTGTCAAATGTTTCAAATGTTCTCAGAGCATATTTTATATAAGGACACTTAATTATGACATCTAAAAAAATTCTATTTTTGATGATGTAAATGATAATAAAGCTTCAACACCCTCAATATATACAGGATTTAAACCAGAACTGTTTGAATTTTTGCACTGATTTATCCAAGCATGATCATATAATAATGACTTTTGTTGACTTCCTTGTTCCATATTTTTCTACAAAATATAAAATCATTTCTGTTTTTGAATAATTTGAAATAAGAAAAACACTATCCAAAAAAGAGAAGATAAATAATTACAACTACTTCTTACTAATTACCACTAATTATGGGCGACACAATTTCCAGTGGATTAGAAGCTACTCTTTTGTCTGACGACTCATTTACTTGTAACTTTCTCACACTGAAATCATAATGAAGAATCTTCTCGGAGGTACGCATATCCATTCTCATACATATAAGAATGTATAAGCGTACCTCTGAGCAGATTCTTCATTCTGATTTTAGTGTGAGAAAGATGGAAGTGAATGATTCATCAGAAAAAGAGCCCCCTTTTCATCGATGAATCGTCTTCTTACAACTATCGCCTCCTAAAAACATTATGAAAAATGGGGTCCTATGAATGCATATCCAATGTCGTGCATACGAGATTGGGTATGCATACATAGAAGCATATTTTTTATAATTTTTGAGTTAGTGAGAGTTGAAAGGAGAAGAGTCATCGAGCAAAATGAGTGTCACTAATCCACTAGAAATTGTTCCAAGTTCTTACAATTTATTCCTAATTATTCCTAATTATTCCTAATTATTCCTAATTATTCCTAATTATTTATAATTATTTCTAATTATTCCTATTATTCCTAATCATTCCTAATTATTCCTAATCATTCCTAATTATTTCTAATCACTCCTAATTATTGCTAATTATTGCTAATTATTTCTAATTATTCCTAATTATTACTAATTATTTTCAATTATTCCTAATTATTCTTAATTATTGATAATTATTACTAATTATTACTAATTATTGCTAATTATTTCTAATTATTGCTAATTATTACTAATTATTCCTAATTATTGCTATTTATTCCTAATTATTTCTAATTATTGCTAATTATTGCTAATTATTTCTAATTATTACTAATTATTATTAATTATTACTAATTGTTACTAATTATTACTAATTCTTACTATTTATTACTAATTGTTACTAATTATTACTAATTATTACTAATTATTACTAATTATTACTATCTATTACTATCTATTACTATCTATTACTATCTATTACTATCTATTACTATTTATTACTATTTATTACTATTTATTACTATTTATTACTATTTATTACTATTTATTTTTATTTATTCCTATTTATTCCTATTTATTACTATTTATTACTATTTATTACTATTTATTACTATTTATTCCTATTTATTCCTATTTATTCCTATTTATTCCTATTTATTCCTATTTATTCCTATTTATTCCTATTTATTCCTATTTATTCCTAATTACTACTAATTAATACTAATTATTACTAATTATTACTAATTATTACTAATTATTACTATTTATTACTATTTATTACTATTTATTACTATTTATTACTATTTATTACTATTTATTACTATTTATTACCATTTATTCCTATTTATTCCTATTTATTGCTATTTATTGCTATTTATTACTATTTTTTGCTAATTTTTTCTATTTTTTACTAATTTTTGCTAATTATTGCTATTTATTACTATTTATTGCTATTTATTGTTATTTATTGCTATTTATTGCTAATTATTCATATTTATTACTATTTATTATTAATTATTACTATTTATTACTATTTATTACTATTTATTACTATTTATTACTATTTATTAATAATTAATACTAATTATTACTAATTATTACTTATTATTACCAATTATTACTATTTATTACTATTTATTACCATTTATTACTAATTTATTACTAATTATTAGTATTTATTACTAATTATTACTAATTATTAGTATTTATTACTAATTATTAGTAATTATTAGTATTTATTACAAATTATTACTATTTATTTCTATTTATTACTATTTATTACTAATTATTACTAATTATTACTAATTATTACTATTTATTACTAATTATTACTATTTATTACTATTTATTACTATTTATTAGTAATTTATTACTAATTATTAGTATTTATTAGTAATTATTACTATTTATTACTAATTATTAGTAATTATGACTATTTATTACTAATTATTAGTAATTATCAGTATTTATTACTAATTATTAGTATTTATTACTAATTATTAGTATTTATTATTAATAGTAAATATTTATTACTAATTATTATTATTTATTACTATTTTTTACAAATTATTACTATTTTTTCCTAATTATTACTATTTACCACTAATTATTACTAATTACCGCTAATTATTACTAATTAGCGTTAATTACTATTAATTACTGCAAATTACAGCTACTAATTACTAATTACTGCTAATTATTTATATTCATTACTAATTATCATTAATAATTATTAATTACTACTAATTACTAATAATTAGTACTAATAGTTTCAATTTATTATTACAAATAAATACTAATGACAAAACAATCTAAATATAATTTAATTACAACTAATTAACAATAATTAAAATTGATATAAAAAATGAAATAAATACTAAATTAAATAAAACATAAATACATTTAAACTTGATCTATTATAAATGTAGACGACTTCAAAACTTGTTCGTAAAAAAAATTAACTCAGAGAGATTTTAACTCTAAAATTAGAGTTTAGAGAGAGAGAGAAAGTAGAAATTGAAAGGAAGAATGAAAAAAACTAATGGGGGTATATATAGATTAGATTATTTACGACGGGACCCGTCGCAAATACCTTTGATCGCATTAATTACTATCGGTGGTTAAAATGGTATTTGTGACGGGTTCTGTCACAAATAGTGACCTGCCGACACACTATTTGTGATGGGGGCATATCCCCATCGCAAATAGTATTTACTGCCATCAGGTATTTGCGACGGGAGGCATCCCCCGTCGCAAATACCCTTCTCGTGGTTTGGCACGAAAACCGTACCAAACCTTTTGCGACGGGACCCCTTATCATGTCGCAAATAATCTCAAAAATGGACTATTTGCAACGGGATCTATTTCCGTCGCAAAAGGCCATTTTTCCGTAGTGCTTGGACATGTGTCAGTTGGATGAGATGAGGAGCTGCAGATTCCACAATCCTCGATAGGTCTAGGGAATTGATATTGTGGAGAAGATGAGGTTGGGGTTTTAGCCGCCATAGCTAGTTGTCGCACAAAACCTGTAAGTTCACTCATCCACTCGGTCATCTTGTTCGGCTCTATCAATTGACTTTCTAGGACTTGTTTGACTTAAGCATGTGCTCGAGTATGAAATTTATGCGTGTTTGCATCCATGTTGCTTATGATATCTCTTACAGTTGCGGGAGTTTTATCAACAAGAGCACTGCCACTTGCGGCATCAATGAGGGTTCTCTCCATAGTCAATAACCCCTCAAAGAAGTATTGGATCAAGAGTTGGTGAGAGATTTAGTTATAAGGCCCCAGCCTTAAACCTTACTTAATCTTGAGTTATTACAAGATTACGCATTGAGGATCTTTTCAGGTTTAGAGTTTTAGAGAATTAGATCATGAAACTTGCATTACATTCCACATTTAAACAAAGTGGTTACATAAAAGACAGTATTCATTCTTCCCTTCAACGGAAACATATTGAAAATAAAACATGGATTCTTTCTTGACACATCCTTGACACTATCATCACATCATGTACCTTTCCCTTGACCTGTGAAAAACATTTCAAAAACTTGGGATGAGCATAAAAAGCTCAGTAAGGGTTATAAAAAAAATGGAAAGGAAACATGAGTTCATATATACATAAGAATGAAATCATACTTTACCCATAAAGCATAGGCACTTTAACATACCTCATCAAATCATGAATAAATCATAGAAATCATAAGACATAAAGGTAACTTGAGGCATTCATAACATTCTTACGTAGGGAGTAACCCTCTTGGTTACGTTTGGAATACCCATCACAGTATATTCCCTAAATCTCTTTGGAGAAACCTTAACGTTTCACTCCTTCGCGTTACCCAATGCATTGGAGAGCTATATCGGGCTCACCCACCCTTAGTTTATCACGGAACCACCCGTCTTCATAATAATGCCCAAGAACCTCAACATAATCGTATCACATAAAACATGTATAAAGGAAACATAACATTTCCACCTTTCAATCACAAGATATCAATACAACACATTGATATAAAAACATTATGAAAACCATTTTCAATACCAAAACAAAAGAAAATTAAAACATGGTATTTATTTTTCTTTTAAAAAAAAGGTATGGCTTGTAGAGGAAGCCGAAACTCAAATAATGGTCACGACGGCAGAGAAGTCGTTGTCGCTGCATACGTACGACAAAAACATTCCCTTTTGTCGTTTAGTAAAACGCTTCGTATAAAAAATATTCCTTTTGGATAAACGTAAAAGTCAAAGGGGTTTATACACCGTATTAAAGAAAGTTGTGTATAAAATAAAATATGCCTCAATGAAAGGAGATTGAGACGAAGTCCCATACAAAGACGGTATATTTGGTTTAAGGATAAATCAATTACATAATTATGTGTGACAAATGAATACACCAAATATAAGTAGATATTAAGTGTAAAATAATCAAAGGTCATTCACACATATTCAAAGGATGACATATTCAATAACTACATGTTGAACCCAAAGAAATCGAAATTGGGTTAAGAAGTTCCCTTGACAGTCTAACGGCGTCACATCAAAATGAGTTGATGAGAAATAAAAAGTGTATCTCATCACTTGGACATAAAATTTACATCAATAAGGATATATGAGAACATATCCTAACATAAAAATATATAAATTAAAAGACCCAACAAAAGAAGTCTTTTAAAAAAGAGGAGGGTGAAAGGTTCCTTTACCGACTTGGGTATCTTTCAAAACATACACCCCATGAAAGAAGGACAATAAATCATTGATGTAAATACTCATAAACAAAATTATATTACACAAAGAGTATAATAATGGGCAGTACATACACCACTCAAAGGAAATTGTGGCAAATGTAGCATAAATCTCACGGGAATAAAAGTGAGATGAAAAATCCCTTACGAAAACTCGGCAGCCTAACGGCGCCACATAAAACTTCCAAAAATGGATTGATGAGATCAAATAGGGTATCTCATCATATTAACTTAAATTTTATAGAAAAAGGAATATAAAAGAACATCCCCAAACATAACAAAGAGGAGCTTAAAAGAAGTGACATAAAGGAGAGTACTTAAAAAGAAAGAGAGAGGTTAGATCTCTTACGAAAATTCGGCAGCCTAACGGCGCCACTCAAAACTTCCAAAATGGATTGATGAGAGAGAATAGGGTCTCTCATCACATGAACATAAAAATTACAGTAAGTTTAATATAAAATGACATCCCAATAACAAGAAAGATGAGATTTAGAGGGAATTACATAAAAGAGTGTACTTAAAAAGAAAGAGAGGAGTAAGATCCCTTACCTCAAGTCCAACTTGTCTTGTTCGTTTCTTTATATTCCTGAATAATAAACTTTGGTCAATTAATAATTGCCTAAGTACCTCCTTTAGAGATTATTATTCATTTCATATCACATATTATAATGTTATAATAATTTTTTAATAATGTTAGTTCATATCAGACGTTTTTGCCGATGTTTGGTACATGAGTCAAAAATGAACTTGTTTGAAAAAGATTGCCCATGTAGTTATAAGTAAATAATTTCCAGAATAGTATTAAAGATTAAAATATCATATATATCCAGTAAATATTCATTTCATACTATTCCATATCATTTGGAGATAAAAAACGAAAAGCACCGTTCATGGAGACGGTAGGCCGTACATACGCATGAACGCTACTTTCATTTTTTGTCATATTAATGGAATTAAAACAAAATGAGAGAGATATATATATGTTATAATTCCAGAATGATATCCATAATTTTGATGTAATATATTACATATATATCCATTATATATATGTACTTATAGTATTACATAACATTTTGAGATAAGAAATGAAATGTACCGTTCATGGAGACGGTAAGTCGTACGTACGCATGAACGCTACTTCCATTTCTATTTCATATTTAATGGAATTAAAACATAATGATACATAATAGTATTTTAATTCTAGTATGGTATAATATATAATATCATTAAATATATCCTTTATACGTACCACATATGGTATTAACGAATCAAATCACTTTGAGGGGGCGGTAGTCCGCACTTCCTTAAATGAAGATATCGCGTTTACCCATAATGGAAACCATAAAGTTATGCCCAAAATGAAAAATACAGAAGCTTAAGGAAATCATAAACATATTATATATCATATATAAATATAGTTTCATCTTAATGTCCACCTTTGAATGTGTTAAATGAATGTTGAACAATCATCGTTTCGGGAGGCCGAAATTCGCCATCCACGGAAACAGTATGTTCTTTAACCATTAGATGTAGGTGTGTGAAAGTGTAGCTCGAATCCTTCTTATAACAACATCCTAGTATATTTATGATACTGTATTTTTTACAAAAGAAATGAATAAAAAGAGTTTAGGGGGTTGGAGAAGCAAAATAAAACAAAAGTACTCAAGTGAAGACATTACCTTAAAATCGGGTAACTCCCATTGGTTTGAGCTCAAAGGCTTCCTTGGGAAGACTTATGCCCAAAGTGAGGCTTCAAGGAGTAATAGAGGAAAGTAGAGAGACAAAATGGGCAGAGGTTGGCCGAGCCAAAGGCTTTGGGAGTGTGGGTAATGAGGTAGAGGTGGGGGCCTTTTATAAGAGGAGAGGAGGGGCACTCTTGGAAGGTAAAGAAAAGTCACTTTATTTTAAAATGGTATTCGGATTTAAGAGGTCCCACATTGATGTGTTTCGAGGATAAGGTGATAAGGGTTATAAATACACTCATCTAATAGGTTTTGGACATGTGTAGGTCTTATATATTACATTATCTTTCCATTTTATTTAAATCGTTAAATAATGAGGTCATCAGTGTATCATCATGATGTCATAAATAATTTAATTTATTTAATGTCCAAAAATTATAAAAAAAATACTATGATGTAGGAAATATTTTTATCTTTCCAATTAATATTTATAGTCAAAAAACTTATTTGTATAACCCCATGTAAAAATTATTTTAGTAAAACATTTCATGTTTGTCTCATTTTTACTTTAACTTTAAATAAAAAGATATTAATGTCATTTTCCAACCAAAGTGGCTTCATGGGGTCCCCAAGTTGACCCATGGGTTTTCTTGGTCGTCCATGACACATCCAATGAGGTTAGGACATGTTTCAAGTTCATTTCATATTATTAAAACATTATTTTTACCTTAAACTACACTAATTACCTCTAATCGTGATTAAAAACTTAATAAGTTACTATTCACCAAAAAAAATTATTTTTATCCCATTGAACCACATTTTACTTCTTAATGACAACCATGTATGTCGGATTTTTGAAATTCAAAACACAAAGATGGAAAAATTTCATTTAAACGGAAAAATCAGTTTTTATAAGTACCACTTAGTGGTTTCACTATTCATCATAAATTGAAGTTTTTCAGAAAAATCCCAAAAATTCACCCTAAGCTATATTTGATATTCCGAATTCAAAAATGAAGTCTATTTTAAAAAATTAAAATCATATAAGTCACATTAATTAATTTAATAATTAATTCCTGCTGTCAAAGCAAATAGCGTGTTTTTATGAAACAATATGTATCAAAAGATTGACACTAGTTTAAGTCTGATTTCAAAGTGAAATTAATTCCAACGACCACTATTGGATTTAATGGTAAAAATATATTCTAATTTCACTTTAAAACCAATTCAAAATATAATCTAATCATATAAATAAATTAGATTAAAAATAGGTTTTGAATTAAAATACAACATTTTACACTATTCATTAAAAAATGAACTTTATCAGAAAGATACCAAAAATTTACACAAAGTAAATTTTGATGTCCCAATTCTTAAGAAGAGTTTTATTTTGTCCAAAATGATGTATAAGAGTGAACAAAACTATATTTAATGACGGTTCTCCATCAAAAGGCGATAAGTGAACCTTTAGTTAAAACTAGGGCATATACGCCTAAAATTGAATTCTTTCCGTATTTTATGCCTTTATCTTTTATTGGATAAATGTAAAAACATTTAAAAACATATATAATCATATTTTAGTTATTTCTATCCATTCCCTCCAATACAACGGCTACATGTTAACTACCATTTAAAATAATATTATTTTATTATTAGAGTGCAACGTAAGATTCCAAAGAAACTCGTTGTTGCGTGTTGGGTACGCCATCGAGCATAGCATCCCCTTTAAAGTCATATTAATATTTTATTCACAAATATGGATAAATATGAAAATTTCATATTCATTATTTACCTGGGGTGTTACATTAGTAGTGTGGGTAGGTTGTCATAAGCCTTTTGAACCTCTCCCAGTATTCATGGAGTGAGTCATTTGCGAATTGTCGGATACCACTTATTTCCTTTCGGATGGAAGCAGTACGAGAAGTAGAAAATAATTTTTCTAAGAAAAGTCACTTCATGTCATTCCATGTGGTTATAGAACCAGGAGGGAGGTAGTAGAGCCATGACTTGGAAATTTTAGCTAGGGAGAAAGAGAATGCTCAAAGTTTGATTTGTTCCTTAGAAACCCCTTGAGGCTTCATGGTTGAGCACACCACTTGGAACTCTTTAAGATGAATATGTGGATACTCACAGGCTAGCCTGCGGAAATGAGGAAGAAGATGAATCAAACCCAATTTGAGTTTAAAGTCAGCCTTTATGTTTGGATATTGAATACCAAGGGGTTGGTAATTCATATCAGAGGCAACAAGTTCTTTAAGTGTTTGTTCCCTATGATTAGTCATATCTAATTCATTTGGTTGTACAAGGAATGGTTCTTGAATGATTTGATTATATCTTATGTTCCTCCTAAGTTGGATAAGAGTTCACTCTATTTCGGGATCAAACAGATCCGAGGGATTGTTTGGGAGACTACGGGGTATTCAGAGAAAATTTGGAAGGATGAGGAAGATGGGTTTTTCTTTGTGTTTTTTTCGTTTATTATTTTTATGAAAAGTCAGGTTTTTCTTTGTGTTTATTTTTCAATTTTTTTTAAAAATTTTTTTTACAATAATCAAAAACTAATGACTAATTAATGCACCATCCCCGGAAACTATTTCATTTGAAGGGTGGTCGATTGTCGCCTATCGACTGTTCAAGGTTTCAGTGTTCTGCTAATGTGTATAGCAGCACTCGGGTCGAACCCTCAGCGATGATACTTTTTAATAGTCGATTGTTTTTAGTTGATTTTATTTTGATTGGGGGTTTTCTTGTAGAGATTAATTGAAATTATTGATTGATTTAACAATTTAATAAAGATTGGGGTGAGTTCATCATTAGAGAGTTAAGCTTTCCATATCCTTGAGCTTTTCTTTATATTGTATTAAATTAACACTCACTTCACAAGATGACTTTGATTGGAATTCCCAAGTGTTAAGTCTTTAGTCCAAGCCTTAAATTAACTTAGGGTTCTAATATTAATTATAGATTGTTTATGTTAGTGTGTTTATGGTTCCAATAATCTATGTAAATCACACATTAAACAAAGCATGCCATTAATCCACAACATTCTAAGTTTAACATACACAATGTTAATTTAAAGAATATTCATTGAGAAAAATCTCTCAATCACTTAACATCCCCAAATTATAACTCACCCCAATAGTATATTTACTCATCCATTGTTTTGGTTAATAATCTAGTTGTAATTTTTATGATGATGAATTATAAAGTGAAGAAAAAGAAAGGCACAAGATAAGAGTAGTGCGCCAAACACACACAAAAACGGTGATGTTAATGTTAAATACAGAATTTAGATTGAATGAGAAAGATAAGGAGAGAAGAGGTTTCAACTTGATTTAAAATATTTTAATACCATTAATATTTAAGCACGGAGATTGTATGATTAAAAGAGAATATGAAGAAGAAAATTTCATTAAAATTGAAACGAAATTGAAAACAACTTATGCGATTACAAATGAAAAGAAAACAAAAGAACATGAAATAAAAGAGAGGAGGAAGGGTCTATAAAGTGAAAACTTGAGTATGTAAGGTCCTCCCAAGCCTTTGTCAAAGATTTGGTCATTAAAATGTATTCTCCTCTCTTCTTAAATTCCAACCCTTTGCAAGGAGAGGAGGGAGATGTATTTATAGCCCAAGGAGTTGGACTGTTTGCATTCCAAATATGCCCCTCCACTTGGATCACCAATTTGATACTCTAGACAGCCAAATATGGAGAAATTTTATTCTTTAAAGTTGTATATATTAATTTTTATAGTATACCCTGAAAATTTTGAGGCCATCGGACTTAATTATCCAAAGTTATGGTTCTTTGATTAAACAATTTTAATCTGTCCATTTCAATTTTGAATTTTTCAAAGGCTATAATGTGAATAAATTTTTGAATAAGAATATGCCCTCAAATCTGAACACTTTATTAAACAAAGTTGACTGTATATATCTTCCCTTTAACACTGAAAAATATAATCTCTAATGGATGTATATATCAGGACAAAAATAAATAATGGTGTGCTGATTTCAATTCCCAGACAGAATGGTGGGCTGGGTTTAAATTCATCAGTTGGGCCCCTGTTTTTTGAGTTGGGACTTGAATTTTTTATCCAAGATGAATTAAAATTTCCCCATACCTTTTGAGTATAATTAAATAATTTTTACTTATGTAGTGATCCTAGTAATTCTATCTTCAAGGATGGTCCAGTTTCTTCATAGATTATTTGGGCCTTTTTGCGTGGACCATATGACCCTTCAAATGGAAGAATTGGCCCAATATACCTTCTAATTAAATGTTGTATATTGAATGAGGAATAATAAAAAATAAGAACCATTCAATTTATATTAGTAGAGTGATATTTATAATTAAAATAGTAAATTGACTCAATTGGACTACTTCAAAAAATTCTCAAAAATTAGATTTAGTATTAAAACATGAGTATCACACACCAATTATGCACTTTTACATGAAATTTATTAAAGGGAGTATAAAAAAAGTTATGAATAAATTAATAACATCACCCATATTTAAACCTTGTGAAAAATATTTTAAAACTTTGTATGGGCACAAAAATCTCAGAAAAGGGTCATAAAAAGAAATAAATAAACAATTAGTCTATGAATGTTTATAAAAATAAAATTTGGTCTCAAAATAAACATTTTTTTACCCAATATATCACCTTTTAAGAAAAAATATTTCCATGAAACATTTCATAATAAATATTAAAGGAAAAAATAAAACTCATAAATTTTTCATTGAAAACTTGATAAATTCATGAAAAAAAATCACAAAGTTTTACTTTTCACACTTAAAATTTAACATATAATTTCCTTTGAATATAAACTCAATAAATTATTTTGTGAAAAATTTAGATTTATATAAAAACCTAGCAAGCATAAATAAATAATATAGGTAAATTTGGGAATTATTTTCTTATTATACTAACTTATGGAATAACCCTCATAGCTACACATGAAATAATCATCGCGATTATAAAAAGTAAAACATGGGTAAAAATGACTTTGAAAAAGAATATAGGAATAGTAAAAACCATATTTAAAACATTTTTAGAAAACAATCATATGTATATAGAAGAAAAATGGAGTTTTAAGGGAAACTTTAAAAGATGATTTTTAAAGGAAAGTATATTAAATTGAGTCTAACTTGTCACGTATGTTCATTATATTCCTGAATAATAAACATAAGTTAATTTATACTTACTTAATAACCCTTTTAAAGTTAATTGTTAATGTTATATCACTTATTTCATTGTTATATACAATTACTTAATTAATTAAGTTCACTTTGGATATTTTGATGATATTTGGTTCATAAGTCAAAAATGACTTCGGTATGATCACTTATGGTCAAAGAGTACACTATTCCATCATCTAAAGAATAATATTTGTGAAATAATTATCATTTTTATATATCAATTATAATTTTAAATCCAATAATTAAAAATGGTTTTGAAAAATGAACTTTGTTACGATCATAGAGACGGTAGGTCGTACATACTCATGAGTAACATTTTCATTTTTCAACGATCATTATGGAAAGAATTTAAGTATAATTTATCTTTAAAAATGATAATGATATCTTAAATATCATATTAATTATTTAAATATACTTATATATATCATCTATGTGATGTGATGATGAAAAACGATTCACATCACTTCGTGGTGGCAGTAGTCCACATGTACGCATGAATGACATAATCATTTTTCAATGAATGGAAATGTATGAAGGTAAATGATATATTATACTTTTATAATGATAAATATGTCATGAATATAATATATAAATTTTAATAAAATCGTTATGATAGATCCATGAGAGATGGTGATGGAAAAACAATTACATCAGTTCGTGAGGTGGTTGTTCGTCGTACATATGAATGTTGAATTATTTTCTCATTTGATGGAAGAAGAAATGAATATAGGCCATGAAACTAACATAATAAAATCTAAATATATTGAGGATACCAGATTTATTATTTTATAATGGTTTAATATGTTTTGATAGATGTGGAAGAAGAAACAAAAGTAAGACATGCAGATAAAAACTATACATTTTCTTTGGAAAATCTCCATTGCATAACACCTTAAGACCTTTGAGATTGGTATTATGACTAAAAAATACCTCTAGAATGTGGGATGGATTATAAAAGGTATTTTTTAGGTATTTTATGAACTAAAAGGGGTTTTAAGTGTAAATAAATGAGAATAAGAGGTTCCCTTTTATAAGAGAGGGGTGGGGCACTCTTAGAATTTCTCAAAATATTAAATTTATATAAATTAATTTTCAATTAAAATGGATAAAAAGTGATTTATTTAGAATATAAGATGATTATTGGTCTAAATATCCTAATTAAATAAAAATTAGACAAGTTTTGACTATATTTCTACCCTTATCTTTTGGTTTTAACCACTTTAATTCTTACCATGACAACATGGATTGTTACTCTTTGAGGGTCAATATAGTTACTATAAAATGAAAAACAACCCATAAATCACTACTAAAAAATAATTATTTAACATCTCTAGAATAGGACTTTATCGGTGCACAAAAAGCATCGACTACCACAGCGCAGTTAAAATCCCTAGGCTTTTATCAGCACTAGAAATGTGATGATAAATGGGTCCTTTATCAATGCTAGAAAAAAGTGTTGATAAAGGGTCACTTTATAAGCTATTTTTGAAGTGTAGATAAAATCCAACATTTATCAGTGCCTTTATTTAGCGCTGATAAAGAGGAATATTCCAGTGTGAAGTTACAGCACACTGCAGCACCAGAAACAGGGCATACTGCAGTGCACTATAACAACACACTATAGCACCAGAAACTGCACCAAAAATTAGAAAAATTAGATATATATACATAATTTAAATTAACTAAAATTTACAACACAATTACAAGAAAAAAACACTATTATAGAGAAAAAGAATGCATTAGTATAAAATAAAAAACCACCCCTACTCGAGCAAAAAAAATGCACCTATATAAAAAAATTCTTATGTTAGTAATAATATAAATAAATTAAATAAATAGAAATAGATAATTTTAAACAAAACTTTGAGTCATACTAGGAACACTGTGTATCGGATTGAGTTGCGGTTGATTCTTGAATGTCACGCCATTTATTTTTCATCTTAAATAATTATCTCTATGAAAATTAACTAAATAATTATAAGATAAAAATGATAAGGAAATTAATTAAGTAATTTTAGATAGAATGATGAGAAAAAAATCTAGGATCATTTTCTCGGTTTTTGTGATGTAATGTGAATTTTAAACTAAAATGACACTTATATATTGAAAATACACACATGGAGTCATATCGGTCACACTGTGCATCAGATTGAGATGATTCTAATTCCTACACATCCCAAATTACTTATGGATCATTTTACTAAAGTATAAAAACAATCCTAATGTTTTTCCTCAGTTTCGATGACGTCACTTATGTCTTTTACTAAAATGTCATTTTAAACTGGAAACACACACTTTGAGTCATACCGGTCAAATCATGTGTGGGTTTCACATGAGACTAATTTCTATATGTCAAAAATTAATTATGAATCATTTTTCTAAATTATCAATACAATCTGAGCATGTTTTCTCAGTTTTTAGTGAGTGATGCTTTTTGAACTAAAATGTCAATTTTAAACTAATAACAAACACTTTGAGTCATACTGGGCATATCATGTATCAGATTAATGTGAAGCTAATTCATACACATCAAAAATGACTTATGGATAATTTTCCTTAAGTCTCAAAACAATCTGAATGTGTTTTCTAAGTTTTGAGTATGTCGGCTGTCTTTTTTAGTAAAATTAATGTCAATTTTAAATAAAAAGACGCACTTGGAGTCATACCGGTCACAAAATGTGTCAAATTAAGGTGCATATTATTCTTACATGTTAAAAATTACTTATGGATCATTTTCCTAAAGTATCAAAACAATATGAATGTGTTTTCTTGTTTTTTAGTACATTAGTTGTATTTTTTACTAAAATGTTATTTTAAACTGAAAACATGCGCTTTGAGTCATATTGGTCACATCATGTGTGGTTTTGACATGAGACTAATTCCTAAACATAAAAAAAATTATGAATATTTTTCCTAAATTATCAAGACAGTCCAATCATTTTTCTTAGTTTTTAGTGAGTGACACTTTTTTAACTAAAATGTCAGTTTTAAACTGATAACGGACACTTTGAGTCATACTGGGTACATCATTTATCTAATTGAGGTAAAACTAATTCTTACATGTCAAAAATGGATTATTTATTATTTTAATGAAGTATCAAAACAATATGAATGTGTTTTCTTGGTTTTGAGTATGTTAGTTGTCTTTTTTAGTAAAATTAATGTCAATTTTAAATAAAAAGACACACTTGGAGTCATACCGGCCATATTGTGCATCGGATTGAGGTTCATCTAATTTCTACACATCCCAAATGACTTATGGTTCATTTTCCTAAAATATCAAAATAATATTAATGTGTTTTATCAGTTTTGAGTATGAAAATTGTGTTTTTTACTAAAATGTCATTTTAAACTGGAAACACACAATTTGAGTCATACAAGTCACATCATGTGTGGGTTTTATTTGAGATTTATTCCTACAGGTAAAAAATAAATTATGAATAATTTTCATAAATTATCAAGATAATCCAAGCAGGTTTTATCATTTTTTAGTGAGTGACACTTGTTGTACTAAAATATCATTTTTAAACTGATAACGGACACTTTGAGTCATATCAAGTACATCGTGTATAGGATTGAGGTTCATCTAATTCCTACACATCAAAAATTACTTATGGATCGTTTTTATAAAGTATAAAAACAATAAAAATGTGTTTGCTCAATTTTGAGTATGTTAGTTGTCTTTTTTAGTAAAATTGATATCAATTTTAAATAAAAAGACACACTTGGAGTCATACCAATCACACTATGCATCAGATTGAGGTGAATATAATTCTTAAGTGTCTCAAATGACTTATGGATAATTTTCCTAAATTATAAAAACAATATGAATGTGTTTTCTTGGTTTCAAGTATGCCACTTTTGTTTTATTACTAAAATGTCATTTTAAATTAGAAACACACACTTTGAGTCATACTGGTCACATCGTGTGTGGGTCTGACATGTGACTAATTCATAAAATTCATAAATAAATTATGAATTTTCCCCCTAAATTATCAATAAAATTTGAGCGTGTTTTCTCATTTTTCAGTGAGTGACACTTTTTGTACTAAAATGGAAATTTTAAAATGATAACAGATACTTTGAGTCATACCGGGAACATCAAGTATCATATTGAGGTTTTCCTGATTCCTAATCATAAAAAATGACTTATGGATCATTTTTCTAAAGAAGCAAAAAAATATGAATGTTTTTTTTGAGTATATTAGTTGTCTTTTCTAGTAAAATTAATGTCAATTTTAAATAAAAAGACGCACTAGGAGTCATGTCGGTCACACCATGAATCAGATTGAGGTGTGGTTGATTCTTAAACATCCCAAATAACTTATGGATTTTTATCCTAAATTATCAAAATAATCCTAATGTTTTTTCTTAGTTTTGAGTATACCACTTGTGTTTTTTACTAAAATGTCATTTTAAATTGAAAACACACACTTTGAGTCATACCAGTCACATCATGTGTGGGTTTGACATGAGACTAATTCCTACATGTAAAAAATGAATGATTAATAATTTTCATAAATTATCAATACAATCCTAGTGCATTTTCTTGGTTTTTAGTTAGTGACACTTTTTTTGTACTAAAATGTCAATTTTGAACTAATAACAGACAGTTTGAGTCATACCGGGCACATCGTGTATCAGATTGAGTTGTGGATGATTAATACTCATCAAAAATGACTTATGGATATTTTTTCTAAAGTATAAAAATAATGCGAATTCATTTTCTTGGTTTTGAGTATATCAGTTTTCTTTTTAGTAAATTTAATATCAATTTTAAATAAATGACACAATTTGAGTCATACCGGTCACACCATGCATCGGATTGAGGTATGGCTGATTCATGTAAGTCTAAAATGACTTATTTATCATTTTCCTAAAGTATCAAAATAATATTAATGTTTTTTATTGGTTTTTAGTGAGTGAAACTTATTGAACTAAAATGTCAAATTTAAATTGATAATGGACACTTTGAGTCATACCAAGCACATCGTGTATCGGATTGAGGTGTGGTTGATTCCTACATTTCATAAATGATTTATGGATTATTATCCTAAAGTATCAAAAAAATATTAATGTGTTTAATCATTTTTGAGTATGTGATGTGTGTTTTTCACTAAAATGTAAATTATAAACTAAAAACATAGCGTTTGATACATTTTTCACCCATTTCCTTATTATTGTTATCTTAGTTGCAACCTCGAAGTCCAATCTCTAATGAGAACGAGCACCTTAGAACAAACCACTCCAACTTGAGAAAAAGAATCCACATGTAAAATAAAACAATTCTTATGTTATTAATACTATAAATAAATAAATTAAACATAAATATGAAACAAAAAATTAATAAAATTTTAATTTTAAAATGAAACCACACAATTTGGGTCATACCAGGTACATTGTGCATTGCTTTGAGGTATGATTGATTTCATTATATATTTTTATCCTACAATACATTCAACACTCTGGATCACTAACAATGTTGCAGTTTGATAACCTAGAATATTGAATGCATTGGATAATAAAAAGGAAATTACATCATCATTAGTGAATCATCCTTATTGAGTGCATGATCATAGTATAGGAGTGAATCATCCTTGTTGATGAGGTCATTTATTCCTAGAAAATATTATAAATTAGTATAAACCTATCATCATTCATTGATTGAACTAAAATAAATATTTATATATGATTTTTTATGGAACATAATAAAATTTGGCTTACCTGTTCACCATCATAGAGAGTATAAAATACATGATAAACCATTTAACTTATTTTATGGAAAAAACTTCAGTGTGGTCCATTATGTATTTTCATAAGACACGAAACTCCACTATAAATTTTTTACCCCTTTTTAAAAGTATTAAACATCAGTATAGCCCTTTATAGTATCCAAATTACACTAAAATATATAGAATCCATTAATCCTTCTTGGATTGTGATATAAATTAGTATATTGTAACATCCTCGACCCAGAATCCACTAAACCGATGCTCCAAGCCGGGTGGTTACATGACCTTAAGCGCACCTCCCCGTACGCCAAAAGCTGCTGACTAGCAGTGGGGGTCTATGTAGTCAAGTGGGGAGACTATACCCCCCTCATTATCAGAGTAATCCATAACAGAAACAACCAAATAGTGGAAACAATAATCAATAACCAAGAAAGAAGTACAACAACCATTTCCAACAATAAATATTTCATGTCATACTTTAAGTGCAAAAGTGAACAAATACCACAATAAGACAATGGCCAAATCCCCAAAATGGTTCCGACCCCAAGTCCAGATCCTCCACCAAGTTCTACCCATGTCCACTCAGCTAACTAGAAAGGACCCTTGCCCTTGTCCTGACCTGCAAACATAAAGTCTGCTCGGGTACCCAATGGCGGCCCGAGCAGGGTGTGAGTACAACTCAGTAGGCCACCACCAACGGTGTCTACAAAATATCCATTACAAATAGGTAGTGCATGCAAAGGGAAAATGAATGATAAATTCCAAGTAATTATTTAAAGTGCCATTAACTGATTTAAGACCCAAGCCATTGACATTCCATTACCATTCATTCATTACCATTTACCATCACTTACCATTTCATCACATTTCCATGGGTTAATCACATTCATCATGTTACATGGGTCTAAGTCCAAAAATCACATGCAAGAGGGTAAACACCTCATTGTCCTATCTCACTAGGACCAACCCCCCTCATAGAAACCATATCCTCACCTCAAAGCCTCAGTCCGGGTGGATGCAACCATATCCTCACCTCAAAGCCTCAGTCCGGGTGGATGCAATCGATAGGGAAACATAGAATTAGTCATATCCCTACCCCATGCATTTAGGGTGGAGTTTAGAGAATCAGTCTTCACTCGACCCGTGGGCGTAGAGCCTCAGTCATACCCCACACTACCAAGCCATGTGCACATGCTTATATATAAGTAACCATCAACCTTCCAACCATTTCCCATCAGCAACCATCATTCACAACAACCCACATGGGAAACCACATCATGCCTTAACCCATTAACACATTACCAATTCACATCATTTAACCATTCACCCAATTCCCATGTGTTATTCCTATATCACTAAGTATTCAACACTAGACCCATAATCCATCCCATTATGGTCATTAATCAGTTTTACGTTAACCCATTTAACCCATTCATCATTCCCATGAATCAACCATTTGACCCATTACAAATAACCCTCCGGTTATTACCAAGTCTAGGTGCATCACCTAACTTCTATTCCAAATTCAACCAATCATGCCAACATATTCATTAAGGTCTCTACCCTTAATCACAACAAGGTCACTTGTTCAATCACATTCCCTAAGCCTGGGAAAAGCTGGCACATCCCATGGATGGCCCTAAATTAGGTCAAGTCCATCCCAACACATCCCATGGGGATCGTGAGGGTTCCCATTACTCATTTCAAACACCATTATTACCACACAAGCCAAGGTTATCCAAAACATAACCAAGGGAAAGCAAGAACACAACTAAACATGCACAAATCCTCAAACAAATCATGGGATATAACTTGTAGACCACCTACCTCGAATCCACAGTTGAATGCACCCTCAATCGAGATTTTATACTTCAATCCAACCAACCTTGGGAGCTTCAACCTAAAACTCACCCAAAAGTTAGGGCTTTAGAGATTCAGAATGAGAGGAAGAGAAGATGAAAACCCTAAACCCAAAAGTAGAACCAAGGATGAGATTAGCCTTACCCAGAGCTTCGATCCGCAACAAACGGCACTCTAATTGGCCAAGAATCTAAGGAGAACCACCCTTGGGAAGCTTGGGTTATCCAGGTTCGTCACTAGGGTTGAGAGGGGAGGAGAGGAGGAAAATCCTGAGTTGGGTTTATAAAGCCCAGAGTGGAAAACTTGTAATTTTTCCAACTTTAAGTGGTCGCACGGTTTAGCTTCATGGTTTAGAAAATGGTGTGCAAACTATGCGCAAGCTACTGTTCGGAGGAGGAGGGGTGACACAGTTTTTCCTGGGCAGGTCGCACGGTTTTCCAAATCATGCGCAAGTCGTGCACCCAGCCCTGTCTTGGCCATACTTCCCTTCTTTCATGCCCCGAGCCCCCGGAACACCCCCAAGGCCTCTCATACCTTCGGGAAACATTTTAAAAATCCAAAAACAAGGGATTTAACCAAAACACAACAAAAACATACCTTTCCAAAAACAGGGATCTTACAACCTCCCCACCTTATAACGGCTCGTCCTCGATCCGAGGTCCCAAGCCTCATTTCTCTACCGAAGAGAAGAGTTCGGTCCACTGAGCCCGCACATCCGATTATTGCTCCCAAGTTTCTTCCTGAACTTTCCCATGCTTCCATAGTACTCGCACTAATGGCACAACCTTTCCTCACAAGACCTTTTCACTACGGTTCACCACACGGATTAGATGCTTCTCAAAGGACGCATCTGCCTCAAGCTCCAAATCCACAACATCAACCACGTGAGACGGATCAGGGTGATATTGTCGAAGCTGCGACACATGAAACACATCATGCATCCCACCATACCGTTGTGGAAGAGCCAATCGGTAAGCCACTAGTCCGATCCTCTCCACGATCTCAAAAGGTCCCACATACCTAGGTGCCAACTTACCCTGCTTCCTAATCCGACGGTGACCCAACCTTGGTGACACCCGAAGGAACACTTTATCACCCATTGAAAACTCAAGAGGTCTACGCCTCCGACCTGCATACGACTTCTGTCTACTCTGAGCCGTATTCATCCACTTCCTGATCAACTGAACTCTCTCTGAAGTCTCCTACACGAGACTTGGCCCCATCAACTCAGATTCATCGGCCTCCAGCCAACACAATAGAGATCTACACGGCCTCCTGTAGAGTGCCTCAAATGGTGCCATCTGAATTGTATCCTAAAAGCTATTGTTGTAGGAAAACTAAACTAATGATAGGTGTCCTTCCCAAGAACCACAAAATTCCAAGACACAATCTCTCAACATGTCTTCCAACACTTGGATTGTATGCTCCGACTACCCGTCCGTCTACAGGTGGAAGGCCGTACTCAAAAACACCTACGTACCAAGCGCCTTATGCAACCCTTGCCAGAAACGCGACGTGAAACACGGATCTCGGTCTGAAACTATGGTTCACGGAACACCATGCAGTCGCACTATCTCCCGAACGTATAGCTCACCCAAATGGTAGACTGTATAGGTCTCCTGAATCGGTAAGAAATGATCCACTTTCGTTAACCGGTCCACGACCACCCAAATTGTATCATTCTTCTGTGGCTTCCTCGGAAGACCCACAACAAAATCCATTGTTACGTCATTCCACTTCTATTACGGAATGGGAAATGGATGCAACAAACCACCTGGGAGTTAATGCTCGGCCTTCACCTGTTGATAGGTAAGGCACCGTGCCACAAATCCCGTCACTTCCTTTTTCATTCCAGACCACCAAAACTGCCTTCGGATATCACGGTACATCTTGGTCAAACCAGGATGCACTGCCCACTTTGATGCATGGAACTCACGCACCAACTCTTTTCGCACACACTTTGGCACAACCACACAATCACGAACACGAACAACACTGTCCACACAAATGGCCCATCCAGAAGGTAGCTCCCCACCTTTAAGCTTTTCCTTCATGGCCAAACACACAGGATCATCAAGATGAATTTCCTTAACTTGACTCAAGAGCGTCGAATCCATTATTAAGGAAGCAAGAGTGACCTGACCACTCTCCTCCTACACCTCTAGGTGCATCTCTGCAAACAAAGCCATCACCTTTCACTCGGTGCTGGACTCCAGAACTGCTTGATTCTGAATCTTCCTGCTCAGAGCATCAGCAACACTGTTTCCCTTTCCTAGCATATACACCATCTCAAAGTCAAAATACTGGAGATATTCAACCCATCTTCTCTGCCGAAGATTTAGATCCCGCTGTGAGAAGATGTACTTTAAACTCTTATGGTCAATAAACACGGTAAATTGTTCCCCCAATAGATAGTGCCTCCAGCACTTCAAGGCGTACACCACTACAGCCAAATCAAGGTCATGAGTGGGGTAGTTCCACTCATGGGATCTCAAATGCCTCGACCCCTAAGCCACAACCTGCTCACCTTACATCAACACAGCCCCAAGTCCAATTCCGGACGCATCACAAAACAATATGTACTTCTTACCCGGCTCAGGTAAGTTCAAGATAGGTACGGTCATCAACCGCTTCTTCAACTCTTGGAAAGCATTCTCAAAAGCCCCAGACCACTCAAACCTGATTCCCTTCTTGGTCAAGCCCGAGATTGGTGCTACCAAGCGAGAGAAATCCTGAATGAACCTTTGGTAATACCCAGCCAAACCCAGGAAACTTCGAACATCAGAAACACTCTTGGGCTGCTCCCAAGATACAACTGCCTGCACCTTCTCTGGATCCACTGAAACACTTGCCTCTAAGATGATGTGACCCATAAAATGCACCTCACCTATCCAGAATTGACACTTTGATAGCTTGACGTATAGTTGGTGCTCTCTTAGTGTACCCAATACGATGTTAAGATGTTGGGCATGATCGTCGTGAGTTTTCGAGTACACTAAGATATCGTCAACGAAGACAACCACAAAACGATCTAGATAGGGATGAAAGATCTGGTTCATCAAATCCATAAACACTGATGGAGCATTGTTCAAGCCGAAAGGCATTACCAAAAACTCAAACAACCCGTACCGACTTCGGAAAGTGGTCTGTGGTACGTCAGAAGTCCTCACCCTCAACTGGTGATAACCCGACCTCAGATCAATTTTAGAAAACACTGATGCAACCCTCAACTGATCAAACAGGTCATCAATTCTAGGAAAAGGGTATCGATTCTTCACTGTCATCTGATTCAACTTTAGATATTCCATGCATAGCCTCAATGACCCATCGGCCTTCTTTGCAAAAAGCACAGGAGATCCCCATGGAGACGTACTAGGGCGGATAAACCCCTTACGCTCCAACTCCTCAAGTTGAACCTTTAGTTCTTGGAGTTCTGCCAGTGCCATTCGTTATGGAAAAATAGAAACTGGCTATTCTACCAGCAACAACTCGATTGTGAGCTCAACATACCTCTTGGGTGGTAACCCTGAGAAATCCTCAGGAAACACGTCTCGGAACCGTTCCACCATAGGAGGGAAAACAGACTGTTCCCCTCTTTCATCATCATCGATCATGAGACATGCCACTTGGGTTGTGATTCCACTCATCTGTTGACAAAACGGCCCTGCACGCCCTTCTCAAACATCCCATTCACCATGGTGGACATAAGATTCACCCTCAAGCGACCTGAATGATACTCTCTAACGATAACAGTCTATATGCGCCTAATACAACACCAAACAATCCATTCCCAAGATTAGGTCAAACCCTGACATCTCGAGAATGAACAAGTTCCATAGAAAATGATACCCACAAACTTCCAAGGCACATCCCTTGCACTGCTTGATATCCTCAACCCGTACTCCCAACGGAGTGTCAATTGACATAACTTCACACACCCTCTCCGCCGGTAAACTCAGCACCACCACAAGTTGAGAATAGATAAAGGAGTGTGTGGAACCTATTTCAAAAAACACACTAGAAAATGTAGAAGATACAAGGATCATACCTTGAACAGTCGACGGTCCGGCTCGCCATCACCTGGTGCAAATTGAACTGCCTGAAGCTGATTTTCCCCTCTACCCTAGGCTCCAGCCTGAACGCCCTGCGCTGCACTGCCCTGCTGGTGTGAGCGATATTTCCCTAGAGTTCCACGTCCACCGCCCCTGACAGTATGGCCTGTGGAGCTCCAACTACCTGCCTGATACGGGGCAACTGATCCCCTTCCCATATCTGGTACCTGCCTTCCACCATCATGCTCACCTGCCTGCCGAGGATTCCTGCAGAACCTCTGCACATGTCCCATCCTACCACACAAATGGCACTCAACTAGAGGTTGAGTACACTGACCACGCATATTCCCCGGCCTACCACACTGATAGCAGAACACCTGATCCCCACTTTGAGAGGCGGACCCTCTCTTCCAGTCGCTTTGCACACTTCCGCCATGCTATGATCCCTTATGGCATTGCTTCCGACTCTTGGTAGCTGCAATACCCTTCTGCCCCACTGGAACCACAAGCCCACTTCCTGAAGCTCCCTTCAGGTTCCCTTTAGAGATGAGTGCCTTATCCATCACCTTTGTAAACCTCTTCAAGCGAAAGATATTTACTTGAGACATGATCTCATGTCTCAACCCATCCTAGAAATGCCTTTCCACCGCTGCCTCATCCCCTGCTAAAACTGGGACAAAGAATCTCAAATCAGTGAAGCGACTTGCATAGTCCATCACTGATAGTGATCCCTGAGTCAGGATCATAAAATCTGCAGCCCATTCTTGCCTCAAAGTTTTTGGGTAGAAATACTCCAGAAACTTTTCCTGAAAAACCTTCCATGACATCCCCTCAGCCTTCTCGGCCTGAGCCTGAATGTCCCACCAGCGCCTAGCCTGGCCCCACAACATATAAGCAGCTAGATTTACCTGCTTTTCAAAAGGGGTCTCTAGATGGTCCAGTATCGTCTGGACAGACTCCAACCAAAACTCCGTTGCCTCTGGCCCACCCTCTCCGGTGAAGGTCAGAGGGTGCTGCAGCTGGAATTCCCTGGTCAGATCAAACATACTCAGTGCACCCCTCCCTGGGTCCCGATCCATCATCTGCATAAGGCGAGCCAAGTTCCCTCGGAATTGGTCTTCTCCACCTTCATTGATCACCACATTTTCTTGCTCCTCTACTGGAGGATTATTCTCAGCAACATCCTCCTGTTTCCCAACTGGTAATCGACGTCGCAGTGGCATCTCTCTACAATGCCCAACACGAGATTTGGAACGTGTACCATAAAACTTCACAACTGCAGCAAAAGCTCTTCACTAGCTACAACCTCCCCAACCATCCCTATCGCGGCCATGGTCCATATGGGGAAAACAACCATGCACTACCACCAACTCACACAACATTTTTCAAAACATTTTTCACTTCATTTGAAACCCTTACATTTCATTAACATTATTTACCCACTTGTTTTACTTCATTCTTCTCATTATTTCGTGATTTCATGAAATGCATGATGCACCCTACTTTCCTGCCTCACACACCCATCCCGTGCATGTTCCTAACACAATGCATGTCACCTATCTCCCTAGGTGCCTACAATGATGCATGAATGAAAATCCTCATGCCGTTAAGGCCATGATCCCAAATATCATAAAACAGTCACATCAAACCACATGTGCATCACCCAATGGTGAAATATCATCAACTATAACAACACACAACCAAGAACAACATTTCCCACCCAGGGTGACTTGGTTTTTCCCTCGTACATGGGTTAGCTACTCCCAAGCACGAGCTCATTACCAAGGCCCGACACATCTTAACCCTTGTCTACCAATCCCAAATAATAAGACCTCAGAGAAGGAGAATAAATACCTCCTCTGATACCACTTTGTAATGTCCCCAACCCGGAAGCCACTAAACCGATGCTCCGAACCGGGTAGTTACATGACCTTAAGCACGCATCCCCGTTCGCAAAAGGCTACTGACTAGCAGCATGGGTCTATGTAGTCAAGTGGGGAGACTATATCCCCCTCATTACCAGAGTAAGCCACAACAGAAACAACCAAATAGCAGAAACAATAATCAATAACCAAGAAAGAAGTACAAAAACCATTTCCAACAATAAATATGTCATGTCATACTACAAGTGCAAAAGTGAACAAATCCCACAATAATACAATGGCCAAATCCCCAAAATGGTTCCGACCCCAAGTCTGGATCCTCCACCAAGTGCTACCCATGTCCACTCAGCTAACTAGAAAGGACCCTTGCCCTTTTCCTGACCTGCAAACATGAAGTCTGCTCGGGTACCCAACGGTGGCCCGAGCAGGGTGTGAGTACAACTCAGTAGGCCACCACCAACGGTGTCTACAAAATATCCATTATAAATAGGTAGTGAATGCAAAGGGAAAATGAATGATAAATTCCAAGTAATTATTTAAAGTGCCATTAACCGATTTAAGACCCAAGCCATTTTCATTCCATTACCATTCATTCATTACCATTTACTATCACTTGCCATTTCATCACATTTCCACGGGTTAATCACATTCATCATGTTACATGGGTCTAAGGCCAATAATCACATGCAAGAGGGTAAACACCTTGTTGTCCTATCTCACTAGGACCAACCCCCTCATAGCAACCATATCCTCACCTCGAAGCCTCGGTCCGGGTGGATGCAACCATATCCTCACCTCAAAGCCTCAGTCCGGGTGGATGCAACCGATAGGGAAACATAGCATCATTCCTATCCATACCCCGTGCATTTAGGGTGGAGTTCAGAGCATCGGTCTTCACTTGACCCGTGGGTGTAGAGCCTCATTCATACCCCACACTACCAAGCCATGTGCACATGATTATATATAAGTAACCATCAACCTTCCAACCATTGCCCATCAGCAACCATCATTCACAACAACCGACATGGGAAACCACATCATGCCTTAACCCATTAACACATTACCATTTCACATCATTTAACTATTCACCCAATTCCCATGTGTTATGCCTGTCTCACTAAGCATTCAACACTATACCCATAATACATCCCATTATGGTCATTAATCAATTTCACATTAACCCATTTAACCCATTCATCATTCCCATGAATCAACCATTTAACCCATTCCAAATAACCCTCCGGTTATTACCAAGTCTAGGTGCATCACCTAACTTCTATTACAAGTTCAACTAATCATGCCAACATATTCATTAAGGTCTCTACCCTTAATCACAACAAGGTCACTTGTTCAATCACATTCCCTAAGCCTGGGAAAAGCCGGCACATCCCATGGATGGACCTAAATTATGTCAAGTCCATCCCAACACATCCCATGGGGATCGTGAGGGTTCCCATTCCTCATTTCAAACACCATTATTACTAAACAAGCCAAGGTTATCCAAAACATAACCAACGGAAAGCAAGAACACAACTAAACATGCACAAATCCTCAAATAAATCATGGGATATAACTTGTAGACCACCTACCTCGAATCTGCAGTTGAACGCACCCTCAATCGAGCCCTTAGACTTCAATCCAACAAACCTTGGGAGTTTTAACCTAAAACTCACCCAAAAGTTAGGGATTTAGAGCTTCAGAACAAGAGGAAGAGAAGATGCAAACCCTAAACCCAAAAGGAGAACCAAGGATGAGATTAGTCTTACCTGGAGCTTCGATCTGCAATCAACAGCGCTCTAAACGGCCAAGAATCGAAGGAGAACCACCCTTGGGAAGCTTGGGTCATCCAAGTTCGTCGCTAGGGTTGAGAGGGGAGGAGAGGAGGAAAATCCCGAGTTGGGATTATAAATCCCGGAGTGGAAAATTTGTAATTTTTTCAACTTTAAGTGGTCACACGGTTTAGCTGCACGGTTTAGAAAATGGTGTGCAAACCGTGCACAAGCTACTGTCTGGAGGAGGAGGGGTCACATGGTTTTGCTTGGGCAGGTCGCATAGTTTGCCAAATCATGCGCAAGTCATGCACCCAGCCCTGTCTTGGCCAGACTTCCCTTCTTTCATGCCCTGAGCCCCCGGAACACCCCCAAGGCCTCTCATACCTTCGGGAAACATTTTAAAAACCCAAAAACAAGGGATTTAACCAAAACACAAAAAAAAACATACCTTTCCAAAAACTGAGATCTTACAATATCCTTTTCAATATTCTGGGTGATGATAAACTATAACATAGCATTATAATTATTTTTTCATAAAAATGGAAATATCCATATTTTCATGTATTTTTTATTGAGAATGATGATGAGTTTTTTATTAATGATTTTGTGAACATAGATCATTTTACATAATGAATGTGTGCATGCATAATGAATGTTACTATTATGGATTTCACAAGCACTTGTGATATTATATGATGTGTATAATTGATGATCGAATAGCCCAAATAATTCCATCACCCATAAAAGTGAAACCACTATATTCTTATTTTCTGAAAATTCATGATTCATTATATGAAATTTTTTATTTCTTTATTTTTTTTCTAGGTTTTGGATCAAGATACTAGCTTCATTTTCAAAGGGGTAATTGTTTTTATTTTTGATACTTCATAATTTCATTTGAAGTAGGTTTTTCATTTTCATGGATTTATGCATAAGGTAGTTTCTTTTCATTTGATCTCATGTTTCCTTTGACACCAACCCTCTTCAATGACTGTGATCTATTAATGCTAGTTGTCCTCCAATAATTACCTCATACACCTTCTGGATTCGGTGGTTGATTAAAAACATATTTAATTAAACTTTTGAGTTGGATTACATACATGTTTGATGATTGGGTTGGTGTTGTATGAGTCTCAAGTGACTATTGGATCAACTACTAAGACCTTTTCTTTTCAGTGAAGATAAGTAATGGGAAAGAAACTGTATCTTTTTTATTTTTTTTAGTTTTTTCTTAGTGAGGGGTTAATTTTACACTTCAGTAATATTTTATAATAATTGTAATTTTCTAATAGGAATTTTAACCTATGATAATCAGTTTAAAAAAATAAGTGGTTTTTGTTTTTTGTTTTTGAAAAAAAAATCCTCTACTTAAATTTCTGCATAAAATCACTAAACAAGTGGAGAAAAACATTTTTTCAATAAGAAATTTTAAACACTTGAACAATGGATCTTATCTTAAGTTACAAGTGTTGTGAACACTTTTCAAAAAAAATTCTCAAACACAACCTTGGTATGAACCTCATTTTATTCCATTTCCCAACAAGTTTATTGTTTGAAAGTCAACACTCCATCTCCTCCTCTGCCTCAGTCTCTGCCTCTACCTCCTCCTCCACCTCGGTCTCCAACTCCGAATCCGACTCCACCTCAGACTATGGCTCTACCTACGCCTTCACCTCCACCTTTTCCGTTTCCCAACAATTTTATTATTTGCAGGTCAATGATTCTAAACAAATTAATTTCCACCATTATACTTCTCCTTGAGAAAAAATCAAAAATAATATATAAGCATTCTGACGCTAATTCTTCGCACACCAAATATATTTATAAGTTAATAGCTCATACTATATCACAAACATAATAGGTAATCACCTAAATTTGTTGTTAGCAAACATTCTGACAACATGTATGTTGCCCACTCATCTCTAAACAAATTTTCTTCTTATTTTGAGTATAAATATTGTCAAAAATCTTGATAGTATTGAGAAAATATAGACAAACAAATGATCAAAAAATATATTTAATGATATTTTAATTACCTTCATAAATTACCTACTAGAGATGTTGGTCTTTTCATGCTTTATGACCTCTCTCATAAATTTTCAAACATAATATCCATAATTGGTTCCATTTTCTTACTTCGGACACTACAGAAAAATTGACCAAAATTAGTAAATTGTTTTGAAATATGTTTTTATAGTTAAATTTTTCGATATATACCTTAATCTATTTCTATTTTTAGTAATCCACAAGCTTTATTTGTTCATACACTGACTTCATGCCATGATTTTTCCTATATTTAGAGATCTCCCTATTATAAAAAAAACTTGTTAAAACATAGACTGAAAGATATAATTTGAATTTTAACTATAAAATATTGATTACATTGTATTAAAAATTCATAATACACATAATGTGTGGTCATTTTGTTGGATATCCATGAATTGGATCCAAAAAATAAATATTTGGGGTATCCAGATTGACTGTGATCAGCATCCAGTGTTGCTTAAAAAAACAAAAACAAATAAGTAATGAAAAAATTAAAAATATGTTTTATGTGATTAGATTGTAGAGTTTTAATTCTACATTGTAGGCATCAAAAAGAGTCTGTCATACGATACTTTTTTCTCAAATGCTTCAAGTAGCTCATATTTTTTCTTCTTAATTTCTTCATTATCCAAAGTAATTTTTCTCATAGAAATAATACAGGGATTAATGCATCAAAATCATACTTCGTACGGTTTTCCCTTTATATAGTAGTAATATAAACACATATAGGAAATATGAATAGTTATTAACTTTAATAAACATATTAACTCACTATTTTTATAGACATATTATGAAAATGTACCCTATGTATGTGTTCACAACTGAGACTCCCAGCCATTCATGATTATGAATCACATTTATAGTCTTGAAACCAATTATGTTTATCATGAAAGTTTCATATATTTATTTTTCATATGGAATATAAGGCATATTTTCATCTTTAAATGTGGTATCTATATGAATTTATAATGATAATAAATGTTTCTCTGGAACTAGTGGGGAGAAGGTATTTCAGGAAGGTTGTTTTGGGTTTTTGGTCAATTCTCTAGATTGTCTTGATCTGATCTTTTGTTTCCCCATTGATTTATCCATCTGTAAACCATACCTCACTTCATAACTTTTTTCCTCAATTTTTAAAGGTTTTTAAAATGAAAAAAAATCATTAAATGCATACCTCATGTATCTTTATAAGATTGGATATTCATGATATCAAATTTCAAATAGCATCATTGACCATTTTAATATCCTAATCATCAAGTGGAACAAAAAACTCAGTAGTCAGCTCATGATCTACCTCAATACCCACCCTCATGTGATATTTTGGTAGGTCTTTATAGTTTAGCTTATATTCTGAGATATTATACATTGTACCCCTTGCAACAAGGTGGTGTGTGGGTATTGATAGATACAAATTACATACAATTGTACCCTGTAGAATTTTAGTAATATAATGTTATCATAAGTTGTTTAATTCACATTTACAAGAAAGAATAATGACAAAATTGATTACCTTGGGTAAGGTATATGGTTAGGGGAATGATTAAACTCAAAGATAGCGGGGTAATTTGGTTCATGTGTGGATCTTTGTTCCACCACCAGTTCTCTTTGATCATTTCTCATACATTGGTCTGTCAAACTAGAGTGAACAATAATATCTTGTAATGAGTCTATTTCTGTCTATAATCGTCTCACCATATTATATGTATCTTTATGTGGTTTTATCTTCTCGAAATATCTTCAAGGATACACTCCAAAACTTAATCCCCTTACGTGACCATATTATTCTGGCTGCTTAAAAGCTATTGAAAGTAGTTTTTCTTCTGGTACGATCATTGTTGATTCTTATGTCTAAACTATATAAAAAAATTATGAACCTTAATAGATATTTTTATGTAATAATATTATAAATCATAACGAAGTACTATTATATCATACTTACACATGTTTCTCATACTGATTTTGTGTTTTCATCAACCAATTTATCCTCTTTATTTACATGAGCCTCCTTCCATAGCACATGACATGGGATAGAAGTGGATTAGGATTTTGATTCATCAATATGAATATAAATAAATGAATATATATTGTTTCATATCACATAAAAATTTTATTGTTTATTTAAAATACATACCAAATTCTTCTTTATTGAGTGTACCCCATCCTTGTTTTGTGATAGGGGTACATTGGTTTTGATGCACATTCTTTATTTTCAGAACTCTTTTTTTTACATAAATTAAAATTTTTGAATCAAATTGGATAAAATAAATAATGAAAAATAATATATTATCAGCCTCAATGCTCCTAAAATGATTTCTCATTATGACAATTGATGAAAGCACTCCATGTTTCCTACTTTATAATGTGTGCATGATTAAATAGTGGGTTGGGATTTACTTTCCCATCAGCATCCCTAATGTAACTTAGTAAGAAGATTTTGGAAGCCTCTGTAGGATTTTCCAGTGTCCATTAAGACAAATTTCTTATGGAAATCTTATAAAATAAATGAACTCTACCAGTAATAATAAAAATTAAATCAATATTTCATTATATAATTTTTTGGTAAAATAGAGAAAGTATATCGTAACATTACTGTTATATCTTTCCAAAGGTTTTCCTTCATTACAGGTTTTACATGGTTCCATGAATCAATATCAATCAGCACATTCATCCTCATTGTGACCCCAACATAACTAATAAACATTAACTTCTTGGAGTCAATAGGTTATTCATGTTGATTCCAACCAAACTCAAATTTTATACCCTAACTTCTTTCCTTGATAATTTTATTCAACACTGTGATGTTGCATCATTATTGTTTTTTTCATCAATAAACAGTTAATCCCCTAATAATTTTGTAGTTTCATCATCAATAGTCTGTTCTTCCTTAGGATTAGTAACATAATCATGTGCAGAATACATTGTCTGCATGAGTAGTCAAACTTTTAATTTGTCTTGAATAACAATAATGTAAACACAGATAAAGGATTTGAGAAGGGTTGCATGCATGATCTATTAAAAACTTGATGAACTCTTTAACTCTATCTTCATAATCATTTGTCAAATGATTAGAGTGTATCCATTTTGAAGGAAATAGGTAATTGAATTTAAGAAAATAATTAATCCACTATGGTAGGTTTTATCCTCTAAATTCATCCCAAGGTGAAAGTTATAGACAACTTTCATCCTCATCACCTTAATCTCGCGAGTATTTATTATTGAATTTTGTTTCTTGAGATTCATTATCCATCTATTTTATACATGCACCTATGTTTCTTGAACTACTCTAAACGTTAGTCATCCCATACTAGGTACCAATGGTAATTTTGGATGACTACTACTCAGAGTAGTTCAAACAACATAGAAGATATGGCGAATGAGTCTCAAGTAACAAAATGCAATAATAACTATTCGAGAGATGAAGCTGGTGAGGATTATAGTTATCTAATTAAAAACTTTTTAAATTACCAAATCTTAATTTAAACTTTTAAATATCATCTCAAAATGTTAAAAGGTCTCTGAAACTACCATAAGAACATCAACTCATCCCCCCTGAGTTTCATCGACTCTAATCTATGTTACTAGTCCTTTTCCCTCACTTGTATCTCAAATATAAGAGCTTTATATCAATTGAGGTTCATGTGTAGGGTTTGACTGTAAAAATAAACAAGTAAATATTAACAGGGCCCCTAAAATATACAACACTACATATATTTGAGTATATGTTTAAAGTAGAAACACTCAAAATACACATGTAATTCAAGTCATTATGTATTAACCATGACACCATGATAATCAAATGTACTAACTTTATTTCATACCATTGAATTATACTAATCATACCATAAGTTTATACCATGTTTGTTCCCTGACATTCAAATCGTTTCACTAATAATAAGTTAACATTTAAATTATAGGAGGAGAAAAAATTATTTATCTCCCTCTAAAAATAACCACATCAAAGGTACCATGAGATTCGACCTCATACCCTAGCATTCAAGACTATACCTCAGGGATAACCATCACATGTAATTAATGCATCTAAATCATGAAATGGGTATAACATAGCCATTTTTCTTAGGAATTGCATTTGAAATATGGGGAAGTCTTAACATAATTGGTTCCCTTAGGAAAGAACCACACAATGGGTGCCATAATACATCAGTTAAACCTAACCTCTGAAAAACCATAAAGAAAAAAAAACAAAACTAATGTCACATCACCCTCACCCTATCCCTTGATGAATCATTAACATGTCTATAGTAACTCACATTTTGACATATCATACCTAGCCTTCATATAATACCTATCATATTCTAATATACGATAAAAATTATTTTTATCACATCCACACATGTATTTCTTGTAGAAAAATATTGTAATCATAGATTGAGAGGTATATTAAATATAATTTTAAATAATATCAAGTGGTTATTCAGAGAAAATATTATAAGGTAAGATTTATCAAAATTTAACAAAAAAAATAGTTACATATTATGTTTAATACAATAATTTAAAAAAAATTACTCTAAAGAACAAATTATTAGACAAGTAAACAAAAATATTAGTTAAACAATCATTAAAAAATGTATACAAAGATAAAAATGAATACTTGCTAAATAAAAGTCATAGAATTTTTCCATTTCTTAAAATTCTAATGTCTATAAAAAAATCATGTTGCATTTTATAATAATTCATATAGTTCCCTCAGTCAAAAAATTATTTATAAATGTGTATTTGTTCATTTTACAATGTAAAGATTATTAAAATAATATTTGTGTATAATTATAGTAAAATAATTTAAAGAATATATTTATCCTATCAATATATATATATTATGAACCATTTCATATGAAAAATAAAATATTAAATACAAATATAAAAACTATAACTAATCTGGTATTGTAAACATAAAATTTCTTAATCAAATAATAAAACATGATAATCGCTTAAATATTTCTATTATAGCATGTGTAATACATAATAATTGATCAAGATTATATATGACCCATGTTTTCTCAAATCTAAAATAATTAAAACCATTCATTATCATTGATTATGTTAAAAACCAATCTAAAACCCATATCAATGTAGTTATTTAATTAATATTGAATTATTTAAATCATGAATAAGATATTTCAATGGTTAATAAATAATAAATTCTTTGTTTTCAAAAAATACTCTAAAATACATAAATTATAAAACTCTTACATATCTTGCATGATCTAAATATCTTGGAATGCCTTAGGATTCCAAAATAGACAATGGTTTGTCACCATGACATAAAGGATGGCATTTTGAGCTAGAAGATTGCCTATGAAAAATGGTTAAGCTTAAAATGGGCAGAGTGGAAGGTATAGAAAATGTACTCGACATCTCTAAAATTTGATCAAAACTAACTACAAAATAACCCTATGTTGTGGAGCTCAACATATCTACTTGTAATTTGACCTATGATAAATAAGGATCTTGAAAGGGGCATTTTGAAGACCATGGTTTAAGACACGAAGTACATAGATGGCCTACATAGTGGTATGTTATGGTATTGTGTAAAGGTAAATCAGACTACATAAAGGTCATGTGAAGTCAAAATGGGTAGTGAGAATGGATCATGTTGTATTGATAACTATGTTGGACTTTCAATTCAACTACAAGAATTGGGAATCCCTCTATGGGAATTTTAGAAGGGTAGGGATTTCAGATGAGGGGTCGAAAAGATGTAGGATAAGGTTTGGCACTCATTGAAGAACATATCAAATTTTAGAAGCAGAAGGAATCATTGTTGTCCAGTGAAGAAGTGGGGTTTTTCATGGTTGAGAACAACACAAAAACACAAACCGTGGAACCCAAACAAGCAATCAACAAGAGTGGAAAAGGATAAAAAAACATACCTTGGGTTCTAGATTTGATTCATCTGAGAGAACGTTGAGGAGTGTCGGCAGTAGGGGAGTTTCACTAGAGCTTGAGAATCATGACTGAATCAGTCATGGTTAGGGTTCTTTTAAATAGATTGGGGACATTTTTATCACTGCTAAAACTTTAGCGTTGATAAAGGATTTATAATTATAATTAAAAATAAAAAAAAATTGTAAACATATTTATATAATTATATATTTGTTTGTTATAATTTTATAATTATTTAAATATATAATTATTTAAAAATATAATTATTTATTTATAATTACATAGATAATTTTAAATATATTTATTTATTTATTTATTTATAATTATAAATATATAATTTTATAAATATAGTAAATATGCATTTGTAAATATATTTATAATTATTTATTTACAATTATAAATATATTTATATCATTATATATATTTATATAATTATATATATATTTAAAAAAATACGTATAACTGTAAATATTGTAAATATATTCATTATTTAAATATATTTATTATAATTTTATAATTATTTAAATATATTTATTATAATTTTATAATTATTTAAATATATTTATTATAATTTTATATTTATTTAAATATATTTATTATAATTTTATAATTATTTAAATATATAATTATTTATTTATAGATTTTTGAATAATTTTAAAAAATAATATTTATATACTTATATATTTATATAATTATATATATATAGGGTACAGCTCAGTGGTAGCTGCCCCTGTTGGTCTCGGTGAGGTCTCGAGTTCGAGTACCACCGAGTACATCCCTGCATTGTATGTTGCATGTTTTTCTTTGTAATGTAGCCATTTTCCTTGAATAAACTAAGGCTTTGGCCTCAAATTATATATATTTATATATATATACACAATATAAATATAAATATACATATAGTATATTCATTATTTAAATAAATTTATTATAATTTTATAATTATTTAAACATATATAATTATTTATTTATAATTATATAAATACTTTTTTAAAATAATATTTATTATTTATAATAATTATAAATTTATAAATTTATAAATATAGTAAATATACATTTATAAATCTATTTATTTATAAATATTTATTTACCAAAATATTTTTAACATTATTAATGAAAAATGGGGGTTCAAAACCCATTGGGCGCAGGGTACTGTAGCAGCACTGTAGCGGTGGCGGGCACTGTAGCAGCGGCGGGCATTGTAGCGGCGGAAGAGTACTGTACTAGCGGCGGGTACTATGCAGTACTGTAGCAGCGTGGGTACTGTAGCGGTACTATTCACATAATGGGCTTTGGGCCAAAAAAATGGGCCTACGGGCCATGTAATGGGCTAAATGCCCATTGGGCCTTCGGGCTATATAATGGGTCTCCCTCTACCCAGTTAAAAGAGGTCTTTGCTTTGCTTTAATAATAAATGAGACTTCAGCCCCAACCTTTAATATATATATATATATATAATCTTAAATACATGCATTTTAAAAATGAGTGAAATTGAATAATTAAAAATGAGTACACTTTAAAAATACTAAAAAAATAGATAAGTGTTATTAATTAAATATAAATTATTAAAAAATATGGATAAGTAAAGATGAATACATATTGAAAATACTAAAACAAATTAAATAAATATATATAAATAAATAATAAAAAATTATTAAATTCAAAAAAAATATTAAAAATAAATAAATAATACCTAACTGTAATAATTTTAAAAATAAATAAATAAAATTGACTAATTAAAAACATAATATATTAAATGTATCATGTTATAAAGAAATTCTAAAATATACTAAAATTTGAATAAATTACATAAATATTAGGTGTATGTGTTGCTATATAATATTTCATTAATTGTGTAAATATGTGTGTGTGTTGTATATAAAAATGCATTAATTATGTATATGTATGTGAAATCAATGTAATACACATTTGATATATGTTAAATTGAAAAATCAAACAATATTAAAAATGAATAAGACATTAATATGTTTTTAATTATTACATTTTATTCAATTTCTATATATTTATATTTAATATATATTATTTATTACTATTTATAATTAATATAAATATATATATTAAACTTATTCATTTTTATTAACAATTGTTTCATTAATAATTTTTTTAATAATTTTTTAATTTATTTATTCTTAATTTTTTTGTTTAATTATTACAATTTATAAATTTTTAATTTTTTTATTTAATTATTAAAATTTATATATTCATTTTATATATCTATATTTAATAAATACTATTTATTAATATTTATAATCTATATATATGTAAATTAAATTTATTCATTTTTATCAATAATTATTTAATTAATAAAATGTTTAATATTTTTCTTAATTTACTCATTTTTAATTTTTATTTGTTTGGATATTTCATTTTATTTATTTTACATATCTATATATTTAATTTGTCTTGATAGAGAGACAAAAAATGCTAGGTTCTGGTACTTTGCAAGGGTTTTGGTGGAGGTTAACCTAAGTGAGGTGCTCATTAGCAAGGTTGTTCTTTCTACTCCAAATGGTGAGATTAACTTGTGTGTTGTCTTTGAAAAGCTCCTAGATTTCTGTGAGGAGTGAAATTCGGTTGGGCACCTATAAGAAAACTATTGAAGGTTGATTGTTTTTGGATTTGTGTCTTGAGGGGGGATTTGAAAGATGCATGCAAGTGGGAAATCTCTAGAAAAGGGAAAGAAAGTATTCATTCCAAGATCCCCCATGTTAGGGAGGCAAGGAGGGATTATGATTGGTCGGATTTAGAGCCATCTTAGGGTTCCCTAGGTTGGCAAGCTAGTTCATCTAAGGATGATCATCCTCACAGACAGACAACCATTGTAGGTACTATGGTGATATCTTCTTTGTTATTGTGCTCAAGAATGCCCCTCCTGGGGGGATGACCTTGATAGTAATGGTGTAGGGACTAGCATAAAGAAGATCTAGGTTGACAATGTTATCAGTGAGACTACTGCTGGTAATGATGAATTGGGTTGCAGGAGGAGTGATGGTGTTTCTATGGGTGTGACATTGAGTCGGCATGGAGTTACTTATGAACATGTTCAGTAGGTTTTTTTCTCTAATACGATGGTCATGAAACTCACTTGTCATAATGGGAAGAACACTAGTGAGGTGGGATAGTGTGATGATGCATATGATGGTGTTGTGTTAGGGTATTCTCCCTCACAAACTGGCGAGCAACGTTATTTTGTGCAGCCACTGGCAGCGAAATTTTCAAGGCATGCTACATAGGAAGATGGGTTCAGAAAATTTGATATTCATCAAAGTTTGGATTATCTTCAAGAGAATCAAGATACCTTTAGTTATTTAGGAATTCCTAGTAAATGGGGTAATGTTTTGGATAATGTAAGTGATAAGGAGAAGTGAATGGTTTTATTAGACACCACACACCTCCGATCTATGGGTAGTGGGGAGCGTGTTTCTTTTAAGGATATTGTTTTAAATGGAAATGGAAAGATGATCAGTAATGAATGTTTAGATTTGGTTCCTTCAAAAAGAAGGACATGGAAGGATTATTCCAATATTCCTAGGAATGTGTCTATTGGGTCATCTTCTAAGGCATCAAAGATCCAACTCACTCTAGAGCAGGAAAGTTCTAAGGAGGGGATCATTGGGATCCTCAAACAAGTTAATTCAGAATCAAAATGGGATACTGCTGATGATGATGATGATATTGATTATGATGTTGGGAATGATCCTTATTTTTTTAATATGTAGCTTTCTCTTCTAGATGAGGGCATATCTCTTTGTATGACTCTATCGTTTTTCATGCTTGTCTATGTTCTTTTTCTTTCATTTTTAATAAATGGTTAGGGTATTTGGCTTCTAACTAGACCTTTTTTGTATCTATATATTTAAAATAAAATATTTATTAATATTTATAACTAATATAAACATATGTATATTCAATTTATTTATTTTTATCGATAATTATTTAATTAATAAAATTATTGATATTTTTTAGTTTTTATTTTTCATTTTTTTAATTATTTCATTTTATTCTGAACCTTTATCAACACTAAAAATAAAGCACTGATAAAGGGTGCTTTTTATTAGTTCTTTTTTTAGCACTGATAAAGGCCAGCATTGTTAAAGGTCTATTTTATAGTATTGAATGGGTCATGGTTGATATTTTCAACCTTATCCTAATCACTTGTCTAAATTCAATATTTTTAGGAATTTTATATCATTTAATGATATATAATTTACTATAAAATATTCATAATGTTATTTTTTAGAAATATTCTGTAATGACCCGCTCATTCTCATTGGCTTGAGAGAACAACGAGTCATTACTTGGCCTTAAGTGAAATCCCCAAGACACCAAAGGATAGCAATAAATGTTGAAGGGTTTCAAATACAAGTGGGGGATGATTTACCTTTTAATAAATTAACCAATAAACCAACCAACTATAACCAAACATTCACTATATGATGCATGAACAAATGAAAGATAACTCAACAAATTCTTGTATCTCAAAACCATATAAAAGTATGAAACAATGAAAGAATAACTAAGTATCAAAGTATATAGTGGATAAATGACACAAGACTCTCAAAAGACCCCAAGACTCCATGCTCCACAAGCTCCAAGCTCCACAATCTCCAAACAGCCCAAACATCACGAGGTTGTGCTAAAAACATGGGAAACGTTACCTCTGCCCCTGTCTTAGAAGATAGCATCTACAAAAGCACCAAAGTGCTAAAGCATGGGTGAGTATAAAACTCAGAAGGTTTTCCCCAATGAATTCCCTACTCATTCCACTAGGATAGAAAAGTTAGCCACATTTATATAAAATAGTTTATATAAAACAATTTACCAAAATTGTTTATAACCAAATATAAAAAAGTTACAAAAATCATTTGCAACCAAGTGAAAACAAAACCAAATGAAACCAATTTCCAGAAAGTTATTTTTCTAGAAAAATAACTAATCAAATCTTTAAAACCCATTCTTATTATCATTTTGCATACCCATTTCCAAAGTTCACAACACACCCACACTTGTATGCTTCGTTTGATAGTTCCATACTCATGAGCAGTATCTCGTCCAATTACCTTATATCCCAATGAAACACACCCCCAGTCTAGGGTCACGTCCCTTTTACTCCAATGGTACTCATCCCTTATTAAGGGACTATCAATTAGGAACTCATACCAACACCATTTATGCCAAATATTTCTATTTCCAAAACAAACCACTTCAATAAAACTGAACTTTTATTGAAAAACAAAGCACAACCAATTTCAAAGCAACATTTCATTTCAATAAAACTTCTCATTTTATTGAAAACAACTAATACCATTTATGTGACATCAATCTAGAAAAATTCCCTTTTTAAAACCCATGTTTTAAAATCAATAACCAAAGCATTCATTTAAAACCCCCAATTTTCCATATTTCACAACCATCAATCAAGAAGGTTTCCAAAAAGTTTTCAACAACAAAATAACAATAAATTCAACACCAAAAATTCAATTTGAAATCATACCAATCAGTTATACTAAGTGGAGTTGAGAAAGAAGCCTCCTACCTCAAAGGTTTTGATGAAAACTACAACGAACAAAGAACGAACAAGAAAACCGGGTTGATTCTCCGAGAATATGCCTTAGATATCTTCTCCTAGAAAGATCAAGACCAAGTCTCATTATACTTGTCATCCACACACCTATATCTAACCATAATGGGCATATATCTAAGAAATATAGAGAATAGAAGAAGTAGATCTAAGTAGATATAAGAAACCGAACAAGAACGAAGAAGAATGATAACATACCTCAAGAATCCAACTTCGATTCTCCAAGGGAAGACTTCAGATCTCCTCTGGAATGATGGGAGAACATTATTTGGCTTTAGGAGAAGAAAAATCCTAAGTTATGGCCACTTAGAAGAAAAAATTATCCATTTAGAGGCAAAAATGTGTGAGATCCACTTTTTTAGGATCTCACTTAAGTGCCCTCACAGTTAGTTCGCACGGTTAGAAAAACTGTGTGTTAACCGTACATTAGCCACTGCCTAAGAAGACCCTCACACAACTTCCTCGCACGGTCTCTCTAACCGTACTCCAACCATGTGGGAGACACTGCCTCAAAAGGACCAACTACTCACAGTTTGGCTGCATGGTTAGACAAATTGTGCGCCGCTTGTGCGACTTCCCCTTTGCCTCAAAACTTCATTCAAAGTTCTCCCAACTCTCCTATTAATCACCCTTAACTTTATAACCATCAAAAGCATCAAGTAAGGGTTACATACCACAAACCGGGTGTACCACATTCTCCCCATCATTGGTATTTATGTCCTTAGAAAGTATAAAACCCTCACCCAACTGAAAGAGTTTCGGCCACCGCTCCTTCACTTACTTTTCACATTCCTAAGTCTCTTCCTGAATCTGACCATGCTGCCATAAAACCTACACTAGATCGATGATTTTTCCATGAAATACTTTATATTTTATATACACAATTCTTACTAGGATATGCATCAATGAATCATTTGTCTCTAGGTTAACGTGATCCCATCTGATCACATGGTCAGGATCAGGATGATATTTTTTCAACTGAGATACATGGAACACATTATGCACCAAACTGAACTGTGGTGGTAATGCCAACTAATATGCCACCTCTCTGAACCATTCCAGTATCTCTAAAGGGAATATGTATCTAAGAGATAAATTTCTCTTCTTCATGAAATGAAGATGTCTAAGCCATGGATATATCCTAAAGAAGACATGATCTCCCACAGAGAACGACAACAGTCTTCAATGGTGATCTGCATAAGATTTATGATGACTCTGAGTTGTCTCCATCCTTTTTCTGATCAACTGGATCTTCTCTGTTGTTTCTTGGACAAGCCTCACCCCAACTAGTGAAGTTTCACTTGTTTCCACCTAGCATAGTGGATAATGACAAGGACGCCCATATAATGATTCAAACAAAGCCATATGTATCGAGGCCTAATAACCATTATTGTATAAGAACTCCACCAAGGGTATATGCTCCTCCCATGAGCCATTAAAATACATTACACAAGCCCGTAACATATCTTCCAATGTATATATTTTTCTATCAGATTGGTCGTCTATCTGAGGATGATATGTCATGCTCATAGTCAACTAAGTCCCAAGAGTTTGCTATAAGGATTTCCAAAAATGAGACATGAACCTCGGATCTCTGTCTGAGACTATTGAAACTGGTATTCCATGCCTCTTTACCACTTCTCGGATGTAGATTTTTGACAAATCCTTCACTATATGAGTTTCACAAATAGGGATGAAATGGGCCAACTTGGTAAGATGATCCACTATTACCCATATGGAATCATGTTTTTGAATTGTTCTTGGAAGACCTATAATAAAATCCATCGCTATCTGATCCCATTTCCACAATGGGATAGTTAAATACTGCAACATTCCTATTGGTCTCTAATGCTCTGCTTTAACCTGCTGACAAGTTAAGCACCACGAGATGAACTCGTCCACCTTCCTTTTCATGTCTCTCCACCAAAATTGTGCATTTAACGCATTATACATATTTTATGTACCTGGATATACAGTCTATCTCGAATGGTGGTAATCATGAAGGATTTGTTCCTGAAAATCCATAGGTACAACTATCCAATCTCTAAAGCACAAAACAGAACTCCCATCAAGTTTCCAGCCCTCACTGGTCTCCCCACCATTGAGTTTTAAACTCATAACCAGAAATTTTTCATCAGATGTTTATACCACTTTGACCAAATTTACCAAATCAGAAATAAGCCTAGATGAAAAGAAAACCGCAATATCACATTATTCTTTAAATTCCATATTCATGTCGGCTAGGACTGATATCAACTGCCATTCATTTGAAGCCTATTTTTTCAACTGATCATATGACTTTCTACTCAATGCATCCGCCATTGAATTCCATTTTCCTTGTGTATACATCAAGTCAAATTCAAACATCTAGAGATACTCCATCCATCTCCTTTGCCTCGGATTTAAATATCACTATGAGAAAATGTGTTTCAAGCTTTTGTGGTCCGTAAACACAGTAAATTTCTCACCAAAGAGAAAATGTATCCATGTCTTCAAAGCATGGACGACTGTAGCTAACTCCAAATAGTGTGTTGGGTAGTTCTTCTCATAAAGTATTAACCGCCTTGAACCATAAGTAACCACATTGTATCCTTGCATGAGAACATATCTCAACCCTAATCTCGAAGAATCACAGTGCACCGCATACCCCTGTCGTGATTTTGGAAAAATCAAGATAGGTGCTGATGTGAGCCAAACTTTCAACTCCTGGAAAGACTTCTGGAATTCCTCTATCCATTGGAATGGAGAATTATTCTTTTTTATATCTTTCATTGGTGAAGTTAGTCATGAGATATCATGCACAAACATCGGTAGTAACTAGCTATACCAAGAAAACTTTGTATCTCGAAGACATTCTTCGGTGGTTTCCACGAGATAACTACTTTTATATTTTCAGGATCAATAGAAACACCTTTTCCAGAAATGACATTGCCAAGAAAACATACTTCCTATATCCAAAAATCACAAATTGATAATTTTTCATACAAATGGTGATATCTCAAGATTTGTAACAATATTTAAAAATGATTCTCATGGTCAGCCCTTTTCTTTGAATACACCAAGATTTCATCCACAAACACCGCAATAAAAGAATCCAAATATCACTGAAATATATGATTCATCAAATCCATGAATACTGTTGGTGAATTTGTTAGACCAAAAGGCATGACTATATACTCATAGTGTCCATATATGTTTTTGAAAGCTGTCTTTGGAATATCCTCCTTTGAAACTCGTAATTGGTGATATCCAGATCGCAAGTCAGTCTTATAGAACCATTGAGATTCCCTTAATTGATCAAACAGATCATTAATGTGTGGAAGTGGATATCTATTCTTTATCGTAACTTGGTTAAGCTTATGATAATCAACACACAACCGAATAGTTCCATCTTCTTTCTTTATGAACAAAACAGGTTTCGCCCATAGAGATGTACTTGGCCAAATGAAACCATTGATTTACAGATCCTCCAACTGCACTTTCAATTCCCTTAAATCTATTGGTTCCATCCTATAAGTCAAAAGGGAAATAGGACTGGTCCCCGAAAGGAGATCAATCGTAAACTCCACTTCCCTTAGAGGTGGTAACCTTGATAAGTTCTTGGGAAATACATTTGTAAATTGATCCATAACTGATGGAAAACTATTTTCCTCAATCTCTTCCATTGATTCCAAAGTCAATGCTTCCAACTGATAAGATATTGTTCCCACCTTTGGTTCCAACAATCTATTTTCACCTTTCTTTACCATCCTCTCTCCTCTGAAGAGATGCTCGATGTCCTCCTTAGTTATGAAAATAACTATTATCCTATAACAGTCGATGTGATCCTTGAATGTTTTCAACCAATCCATACCTAGGATTACATCATAGACATCCATGTCCAACATCAAGAAGTCCCATTTCAGCTCAACTTCAACAATAGTTATAACACATGATCGACACACAAAGGCTTGACATTCTCTTTCACCAAGAGGAGTTTGCAGTTTTAAAACAGAAGGCATCATTTCCAACTTTAAACATAGCAAGTCAACAACACGAGAAGCAATAAAAGAATGTGATGTACCAGTATCGAAGATCACTTTCACAAGGGTAGAATTTAAAAGAATTGTACCTATCACCATAGATGGTCCATCTTGATCATAGACCATCATATGATCATCTCCATACAATTTCTTCATTGTTGCACTTTTCTTCTTGTTGCATTACTGAGATTTCCCTGGTTGAGGAGTCATGGTATTTCAAGAATCATCATGGCTATCTTTGTTATGCTAACGAGATTGATTCTGTTTTCCTCGTCCTGTCGAAGCATGCGATGCATGCAATGCCTGAGAAGTGTCCCAAGAACCTGACCTTGGAGCATTACAACAATATCACTGAATATGTCCCATCTTGTTGTAATTATGACATGCTCTAGATTGTGTCATACACTCTCTCTTTATGTGGTCAAGCGAACCACATTGAAAAAAATCTACTTTGTTCTGGGGTCATGGAGGAAGGTTCACTGATCCCTCCATCTGATTCTGATTTCTACTTCCACCTTTGAAATAGGTGTCCCTTTTCCGCTTTCTCCTAGTGGTTGAGTTCCCGCCATTCCCTATAGGTATCATCATTCCTCCTCCTATTGATCCTGAGATATCACGTTCAGCCACAATCACTCTGTTCACCATCTCTATATAATCCGTAATACAGAGCACTGAAATCTTCGATCGAATATCCTACCTTAGCCCTGATTTAAATATGCGTGCCATCAAAGATGCAATTGTCGCAACCTCTAGTGAAAACAGACTAAATTCATGAATTTAGCTGCGTACTCTATGACAGAGAGGCTATCCTATTTTAGGCTGAAGAAGTCCGTCATTTTTTGGATCTTGAATGTATGAGGATAGAATTGTTTATTGAACAATTATTCAAAATCCTCCCATGTAAGGCCTTCATTCAATTTAGCCTTCACTTCTAAATCCCACCAATGTCATGCAAGATCCTTAAGCATATAATTCGCTAGCTTGACTTTGAGCTCTGATGGTGTGCCAATGAAATAAAAGATATGATTCATCATATTCAGCCACACCTCCACCTTCTCAGGTTTAGAATCACCTCGGAAGTTAGGTGGATTTTGCTTCATGAACTGAATGGTATAATCCACATGTCATGGATCATTCCCCCGGTTCCATGTATCCACAGCTTGAAAAGCCTGGACAATAATCTAAACTAGCTCTTTTGTTTCACCCATGGTTCAGGTGTAACCACATTCTCCGCAACTTATTTGGGTTGGTTTCGATGATGCCTACCAGGTTCCACTTTCTAAACCAATAACAAAACTTCTTCAATCTCACTCTCTAGAAACGGATGGCTTAGTATTTCAAATTCTATCACATCAACTATCACAACATTTTTTTCCAAAAAAAAAATTTCCATGTTCAACCATTTTTGAAAATCAACTATTGATTTTGAAAATCGAAACATTTTCAACATACACCAAGTATCCTCTTTTCAAAATCTTTCATTTGAAAATAATTTCTACATTTTACAAAAATTTACATCTTTGCACAAAATCATAAATCATTCCTCATAATGAGATATGCAATCCTAGTGGGAAATAATTATTTTACAATGCATGTCATGCTCATCTCATTGGATAAACTCATGACAATGATATTTCCAACATTCTATAAGTGTATCCAAAACACTTATGTACCCAACACCCTGGTAACTTGAAGTTCAGCATAAACGGGTTAGCTACATCATTTTATGCTACACATTTGAAGTTTTAAAAATCCTACTACTTTCTAAGATTTCAACCCAAAGAATAGACAAAAAGGAATTCCAAAACCAAGACCAAGAACACTGATGATTTGTACCACAAGGGGAGGACTTGACTAATACTATTTGTAATGACCTGCTCATTCTCATTGGCTTGAGAGCACAATGAGTCGTTACTTGGCCTTTAGTGACATCCCCAAGATTCCAAAGGCTATAAATAAATACCGAAGGGTTTCAAATACAAGTGGGGATAATTTAACCTTTAATAAATAAACCAATAAACCAACCAACCATAACCATACATTCATTATATGATGCATGAAAAAATGAAAGACAGCTCAACAACTTCATGTATCTCAAAACCACATCAAAGTATGAAATAGAGGAATAATAACCAAGTATCAAAGTACACAATGGATAAACGACACAAGACTCTCAAAAGATCACAAGGCTCCATGATCTACAAGCTTCAAGCTCTACAATCTCCAAACAACCCAAACATCGCGAGGTAGTGCTAAAAACATGGGAAACGTTACCTTTGCCCCTGCCCCAGAAGATAGCATCTGCAAAGGCACCAAAGTTCCAAAGAAGGGGTAAGTATAAAAATTAGTAGGTTTTCCCAAATTACTTCCCTACTCATACCACTAGGATAGAAAATTTATCCACATTTATATAAAACAGTTTATATAAAAAATTACCAAAACAGTTTATAACCAAATATAAACAAGTTCCAAAAACCATTTGTAACCAAGTGAAAACAAAACCAAATGAAACCAATTTCCAATAAGTTATTTTTCCAAAAAAAAATAACTAATCAAATCCTTAAAACCGATTCTTCTTATCATTTGGTATACCCATTTCCATAGTTCACAACACACCCACACATGCATTCTTTATTTGACAGTTCCATACTCATGAGCGGTCTCTCGTCCAATTACCTTGTGTCCCAATTACACAAGCCCTCAATCTAGTGTCACGTCCCTTGAAACCCAATGGTAATAGTCCCTTATTAAGGGTATGTCAAGAATGAACTCACACCAACACCATTTATGCCAAATATTTCCATTTCCAAAACAAACCACTTCAATAAAACTGAACTTTTATTGAAAACCAAAGCACAACCAATTTTAAAGAAACATTTAATTTCAATAAAAAATCACATTTTATTGAAAAAAACCAATCCCATTTATTTTCAATCAGTACAGAATAATCCCCTTTTTAAAACCCATGTTTTAAAACCAAGAACCAAAGCATTCATTTAAAACCCCCAATTTTCCAGATTTCACAACCATCACTCAAGAAGGTTTCCAACAAATATTCAACAACCAAATCACAATAAATTCAACACCACACATTCAATTTTAAATCATTACAATCAGTTCTACTAAGTGGAGTCAAGAAAGAAGCGTCCCACCTCAAAGGTTTTGACGAAAACCACAACAAACAAAGAAGGAATAAGAAAACCAGGTCGATTCTCCAAGAATTCACCTTAGATATCTTCTCCTAGAAATATCAAGATCAAATATCATAATACTTGGAATCCACACACCTAGATATACCCATAAAGATAATAGATATAATAAACTGAGAGAAGAGAAGAAGTAGATCTAAGTAGATCTAAGAAACCGAACAAGAACGAAGAAGAATGATCACATACCTCAAGAAACCAACTTTGATTCGCCAAGGGAAGCCTTAGGATTGCCTCTGTAATGATGGTAGAACCTTATTTGGCCTTAGGAGAATCAAAATCCTGAGTTATGGCTACTTAGGAGGAAAAACAATCCATTTAGAGGCAAAAACGTGTGAGATCCACTTTTTTAGGATCTCACTTAAGTGCCCGCATGGTTAGATAAACCGTGCGCTAACCATCCATTAGCCACTGCCTAGGCAGACCCTCACACGACTTCCTCGCATGGTCTCTCTAACCATGCTCCAACCATGCTCCAACTATGCAGGATCCACTGTCTCAAAAGGACCAACTACGCACGGTTTGGCCGCACGGTAAGATAAACCATGCGTCGCCCATACGACTTCACCTTTACCTCAAAACTTCATTCAAAGTTCTCCTAAATCTCCCATTCATCACACTTAACTTTATAATCATGAAAATCATCAAGTAAGGGTTACATACCAAAAACCAAGGGTACTACATATTCGTTACATTGACTTTAATAATATCAAGATAAAACTTATAATTTGAACCAATTATTTTAATACATGACTAATATGTCAAGGTCAACTAGAAAATTTATGGATCACATTAATTATCTCAAATTATATTTATTTTAATATTTTTGATATCATTTATTTTATTTTTCCAATAATTGAATAATTACTGCATCAGCATTATAAAAACATTTAAGGTACTAATTTATTCCCTAAAAAATAAAAAAAAATTACCATGATGGATATAAGTCTTTTATATTTCAAAATACTATTTATATTTGAACATAGACTCTTGATAACATCATATTAAAAATATTAGTCTTATTAAAAACAAGAGTGTAATATGTTTGACATTTCTTTAAATAAAATATTATAAAGGTCATAATCTCATCCAAGTGGACCAAAAAGGTCATAAATTCAACCCTTGGATGATTATGGTTGATATATACTAATACAATAAGATATAGGTAAGTGTTTGGTTCATTTTATGATTCTTATCATTTTATGTGTAACCTAAATTGCCTAATTTACTTTTTTATCGTGATAATAGAAATTACTAAGGTTATTATTCCTATTGTCCAAAAATAAAAGGGAAATATTTACTAAATTTTGAAATCATAATTTCAAATATGAAATTCATTTTTAAAAATTCATAACACATTAGTGTCAGAATTTAATTTAAAATTAATCCTACAAAATGAAATGAAATATAGTTTTCGTGAAAAATGCGTTTTTTAGCCCAAAAATGTACTTATACTAAAATAAGGTATAAGGATAATTAAAATGTAAGTAATCAGATTATATATAAATAATTATTAATTAAGTTAATTTCATATCAAATTTAAATTATAAATATTCTTTTTAATATAAAGGAAATTACAGTTTTATAAAAATCAATATTTTTCACTATTCACTAAAAAATTAATCTTTTCAGAAAATTCTCAAAAATTCATCCTAAGATAATTTTAAAATGATGAAAATAAAAATGAAATTAATTTTGAAAAATAAATATTTTAAAACTTTCATAAATTAATTATAATATTCGCTCATAAAAAGCAATAAAACTCATTTTTGATGAAAATGTATTTTGGAAGAATAAAATTACTTTACTAAAAATTTGAGTGATTATTTATAAAGAATTAATTAATAAATTAGAAATGAGCATTTCCATTATATACTTAATAATATCATTAATACTAATAATTCTAGTCTATTAATGGCAAGGTTATAGTGGTCACATTTAAATAATAATTTTTCGTTGTTCGTTTAAGCTCAGTGTTGCATATCTTATGTGCCATCAAACATAATGTTTCTTTTTAAAATATCAGGATGTTAAATTACCCTCCCCCAATTAAGAAATTTAATCCTCACAATTTGAACTTGTATTTGGTAATCAGGGTATAACGTTTCAAAATACCTTTGTTGAAATCCTACATCATAAAAAAAATTATAAAACTTCCACTTGAAATGAGAGAAAAGGGATGTAAGAAGGTCATCATGAGTAATACATACTAGGTTTACAAGTATTAGAAAATATTTGGGATTTGAAAACATGGATATTAAAGAGAAAACTAACTCCCAAAGACTGATATATATTGATAGAGAGCATAGGAATGAGAAAGTTAACCACTACAAAACCATAAATCTGTGATGGGTTAAAAGGCCATTGATTTCTCCATAAGAAAAGTAAAAAAATAAAGTTTTTGTTTCAAAATTATTTTCCTAAAGTTGAGGAATTACATTTCCATCTATACTAAGATCATAGTTAAATATACATACTTTACAGGTAGAGTTTCATAGTTAAAGTAATTTCCACTACAATCTCATCTTTTGCTCCAAATGATGAGTATTAAAGATGATTTTTTCATGCCTGAAACATTAGAATCAACTTCTACAGATCATAAAATCCAAAAAATAATAACTATATATTCCTTATATCTTTAGTAATTAACCAAGACCAAAATGGTTTGGATAAGATAATATAATTCCAAAACTTAATAAACCTTAAAATGAAGAAAAACTACTTTAATTTCTAAAATTCAACAGTAATACTGAAAGATCAACTTAGATCATTCAATAAATAACTATCCTTAAAATTCATCAAAAATATTCTATACTAATATTGAAACCTAAAAATCAGAAATATTTGATCACATAATCATCCAAGATAAATTTAATATTTATCTCTAAATAACGTCAATCACTCTTAAAGTTTTATACCAAAATATAATTTCCCTAATCGCATAATCTTCAAGATATACTAATCATTTCTATAAATAACATGAATAACCATAAATCCACATTATGATCATATATTATTAAAAAATATAATTCAACCTTTCTTTCTCAAATAAAACCCCATAAATTCTATTTACCTTAATCTTATAATGTTCCCCAAAAAATATAGTGATCTTCTTCCGAAATAACATTAATCACTTAATCACCAAATCATTTTTCAATAAAAATGTTTATATATAAGATAAAATATAAGTTCCAAAAATCAACTTATTCTTTATCCATAAAATATTTTAAATAAAAATAAAATTTCATAATAATCAGTACTTTATGTTGAACAGTGGTAAGCAATTCGCCCTTATCGCCCTTTGGTTGTGGGTTCAAACTTTGCAGTCTTACTAGATGTGACATGATGTTTCCCAACCTATAGGTTATCATTTTTCTAAGACTATATTAATATAATTCTTATCACATTCCCAGAAATATGATAAAATCCTCAAAATAATCATAATATATTCAAAATTAAAGAAATAGTTATCTCATACTTTTCATTTTACATTCCAAAATATAATAACACATAATTACCTCAAAAATAAATGTCTCCAAAAATATCATTAGTCACTATAAAATTTCATAACTTAAAGCATCAAAAGGGGTTTCTAAGACATTGAACTTATGACTAACCTTAAAATTATAAATCTATGATGGTATCCATAACTCTTAATAAAAAATATTAATATCCAAAGTTATTTAAACCTTCCTATGATACCAACTATAAGGACTTGACTATAAACATTACATATTATAGTGTCTTTTAACTAGAATTCACTTTATTAAAATCTCAAGTATCTTTTTGGTTTAAAATTTTAGATAATTGGTTCATATATTATACATAACAACTCATATATTACAAAGTAAACACTTTTACTCATTATCCATTTTTTCACAATATGAAACTTCTAAAACATAACATTATTTCTTTTCATGAAAAATATTCACAACCTTAAACTTGACTTCTTATTTTACTTTTACCATCCTTAAACCCTATGAAAAAAATTAAAAACTATGGATGAGCACAAAAATCTTGGTAAGTGACATAAAAATATAGAAAGAAATTGTTAGTCTATGAATACTTATAAAAATAAACATTGGTCTCAAAATAAATATTTCCTTACCCAAGAAAACACTTTTTCTGCCAAAATATTTCCATAAAACATTTAATAATAAATCTTAAAGAAAAAAAATAAAACCCATAAAGGTTTCATTGAAAATGTTATAAACTCATGAAAACATTTTCACAAAACTATACTTTTCACCATTAAAAAGTATCATATACTTTCCTTTGAATATAAACTCAATAAATTAATTTGTGAAAACATGAGATTTATTTAAAAACATAACAAGCATAAATAAATCATATAGGTGACTTGGGGAATTATTTTATTATTATACATACTTATGGACTAAGCCTTGTAGCAACACATGAAATAACCCTCATGGTTATATTTAAAATAATCCTCATGATTATACTTAGAGTAACCATCGTAGTTACACTTGGAATAACCATCACGATAAACATTTAATATACCCAACCTGTTGTATGGTTATCATGGAACCATCCTTATTTTGTTTATAATGGGATCACCCCTCATCATAAACAATTCCCAAGAAGATAGTAGGTCATATGTATGCATGCATGACATTTCCATTTTTCAATGATCGTTATGAAAAGATGGTAAGTGTAATTTTATCTTTCTAGAATTATCATAATATCTTAAATATAATATTAATTCTTTAAATATACTTATATATATCATCCATGTGATGTGGTGATGAAAAAAAAATCACTTCGCTTTGTGGAGGTGGTAGTCCACATGTACACATGAATGACTTTATCATTTTTCAATGTATTGAAAGGTATGAAGATAAATGGTATATTATCCTTTTATAATGATAAATATGTCATGAATATTATATATAAATATTAATTTCATCATTATAATCCATTCATGATAAACGATAATGGAAAAAAAATTACATCGTTTCATGAGACGGTATTCCTCCATATACACAAATGATGAATTCTTTTCCCATTTGATGAAAGAGGGGATGTATATAGTTCATGAAACTAACATAATAACATCTCATTATATTGAGGATACTGGATTTATTATTTTAGCATGGTTGAAAAAAAATTAGGGATGTGGAAGAAGAAACAAAACTAAAACATGCAGATAAAAAGTATACCTCTTCTTTGGAAAACCTCATTTTCATAGCACGTATTTTGAAGAAGTTATAAACTCAGGGGGAGTTATAAAAATATATATATTAAAATTTCTTAAAAGAAAAAAGGACTATAAGTTTTTCAAGGTATTATTTTTCATTAAAGTGTTGTGGTTTGTTCTTTTCAAAAGGGGAGAGATTGTTGGGTTGAAAGTTTTACTTCTTACTTTTCTATTCCTTTCATTTTTGAAATCGAAAATACATTCTTAAAAATATGTTTAATAAATTTTATGTCCCAAGGGTTTTAGTATTTTTTTTAGAAAACATTACTTTATACCATACATATAAATTTTGTTAATGCATTATGAATATAAACTTTATATTACTCAATCTGATCCATTGGACTGAAGGTGTGTCTGATCCATCGGAATGACCTTTTTTTAGACCAGTGGTCAGACTTATGTTTTGTCTACCTTTCTAAAAAAATTATTGACCATCAGACTAACCTTGGTACTAATACATCGAACTAACCCTCATTTATTTCATCATATTGATAGTCAATAAGGAATTACATCAAACTGACTAAAGTTTATAATCGGAGTACCTAAGAATTGTTTCTATCATAAGGAAAGCACTTTAGCATTGTAATGGTGCTAAAAAATGATGTCAGACATTCAGTTATAGATGATATTTCAACCCCCTTTTTGAGGACATTACAATAAACTCAGAAATATGACCATTGGAGCTTCGCCTATAAATAGCAGGTCATTTGAAGATTTTGGAGCTGATATAATTTTTGAAACTCAAGTCTTAAAAAGATTTCTTAACTTGAACTACTCATTCTTAGTCTTTTTAATTATTTATAGAGTTGTCATTATAAGGAATACTTGTTTGGGTTGTTTCCTCTAGAACATTTTCATTTGTACTTTTCACCCGATCATTGTTACAATCAAGGGATTTCGAGGATAGAAAGACGGTGAATCTTATCCATCATATTGAGGGCTTATAGGGCTAGGAAGATAGACTTCGATCATTGTTATGATTGAGGGTTTCTAAGGATAGTAATACAGAGATTATTCTGATTATCATATCAAAGGATTTTCTAGTAAGGAAATACAGACTTCACAGTAATTATAAAACTATAGATACCTTTAATCAAGTTTATTGAATACCTTTACTATTAAGGTTAAAAGAGTGATTTATTTTAAAAATAGCTTGTAAGTTATTATTATGTTATAAGATTTTTTATTGCATGATTTTTTAAAATTCTTTATTCCACTGTGCATATTATGATAGAAAGTTTATTTTACAAATATTTATTATCCTTTTTTTTATTGGTGCTTCTGTGATAATGATTAAAACATACTCTGATATAATCAGACATTGTCTAGTTTTGATTCTGAAATTCTGATCATCAGATAAAGTCTGAGTCTGGTCTTTTTACTTGAATAGTTTTTGTGTGTTGTTTTGTTTAAAGTTTTTAAACTACAATTCACCCCCCCCCCCACCACTCTTATAATAGTAATCATATTAGTTATTATTTCAATCCAAAAATTGGTATCAGAGCGGTATCTATTGCTATATCTTACTGGGTTTTTACTTTCTTTGTCAATTTCAAGTTTATCAAGTTTTTTTATAAAATTCTTATTTTATAAATTGTTTTTACACTAACGTGTAGCTATAGAAAAGAGTTTATTTTGTTTTGTTAAGATGGAAGGTATGAATATTGGATATCTTTATAATCTAAATACTAATCAATCACCAATTTTTTATGGGAATGACTATGAATATTGGAGATATGGAATGAAAACTTTTGTGATCAACATTGGAGTTGATAATTTCTTAATGCTTACTGGGAAGTATAAGATTCTTGATAAGGAAGTTTATGCTTTTACTAATGCTGAGAATTTAGAATATCGGTTGAACTAAAAAGTTATAAATACTTTATTGTGTTCTATGTCTAGGAATATCTATAGTCAGATATCATCATGTGAAGCTACAAATATTATTTGGAGTAAGTTGTAAGTAACACATATTGGTACATCTAAAGTTATTGAAACAAGAAGAGCTATGCTTAGATTTGATTACCAAGCCTTTGATTTTCTACCTGGTGAATTAGTTTCCAAGATTCACCAGAGGTTTATGACTATTATTAATAGTTTTAAATATCTTGTAGAAAAAGGTCTTGATTATGATATTTTGGTTGAAAAGATTATTTATATAATACCCAATGAGTGGGAATATAAAAGAACTATTATGGATGATATAAGAAAGATTAAAAATATAACTCTTGATGGTATTATTGGAACCCTCGTGAAATATGAAGGAATATTAAAGAGAGATATAGAAAAATCTAAAAAGAAAAATAGTGGAGTTTTTTTTGCTACAACATCTACTATTCCTACTAAAGTTTAGTCAGTAGAGAAAGTTGTAAAGTATTCAAGGAAGAATAAATTTATTATTGAATCTAATTCAAGTTCATCAAAACATTCTAAAAATGAGTTGGATAATCTTTCCAGAATAATGAACAAGATTATAGGAAAGAAATATTTTCAGTACAGATATAAAAAAGGTCATAAGGATAAAAGTGACAAGAAGGATTCTGAGTTTACTTGTTATGAATGTAAAAGAATAGGATACATCTAGCCTAATTATCCTAAGATGGAAAATAAACATATAAAATAAAGTAATTCTGATAAAATAAAAAGAAGTATTATAAGTCAAAAGGTAATAAAAATATAAAATCTTCTAAAACTTAGAGTTCCAGTGGTGGAGATTCTTCAAAAAATTCTTTTGGTAATGAAAGTTCTTGATAGAGGAACATTAGACAATTTTCAAAAGTACCTATGGTAAATAAATTTATAATGTAAAAGGTATAAATTGTTGAATCCCTTAATAATATGTCTTTAAATTCAAATTATACTGATGAGAAAAAATTTACATCTTCTGATGATAAATCTTCTTCAGCAAAATATAATACTCTATCTAGTTATGATGAAGTTTCTAGATTTAAAAAACTTTTAGAAAATAAAAATTGTAAGATTTTAAAAACAAATTGAAAATTCCTAAGATAAATTTACAAACAAATATTCAAGAATTACTCTTATAACTAATGAAATATTAGATCTTTCTAAAGATCTTGATAAAAAATAGAAAAACATAATATTTAAAAATAACTTCAAAAAACTATTTTTGAGAAAAATAGTTTACAAAATAATGTTTTAAAACAAAGTTATAGTACTATTTATGATGAGAATAAGAATTTAGTTGTCAAACTAAAGTCAGAAATATCAAGTTTGAAGAAACTTCTATCCAAGTTTACCTTCGTGAATGAAAACTTTGATAAGATGTATAAAAAAATTAAACCTCATGGTGATAATTCTGGAATGGGTTATAAAAATTGAAAACCTTTTTTTAGTAACAACTACTTTTTTCTTGAAAGTGCACCATTTTGTAAAAAGTACCAAAGTGGTGGAAATTGGATGAAAAATTGTTCTTTTAATATATTTATGTCTCTTGGTTTTCATAAATCTTATTTTTCTAAGGTAATAAAATTTTATCAACAATGTAATGTTAGTAAAATGTGGCTTTCTAAAATTCTATTTTCTGATAATACTGAACCCAAGAAGGTTTGGGTTCCGAAAAACTAATTATTATTTTTTTTAGGAAAAGAAATATAGTACCAAAAACAAAAACATTTGGAACATGGATAGTATATTTTCTAGTCACATTACTGGAAACAAAGATTTATTTAAGAAGATTATCAAGATGAATGATGGAAAAGTAAATTTTGGAGATAATGCTCTAGGAGAAATCATTGGTATAGGTAAAATTATACTTCTTGGAAAAGCCTTAATTTCAAATGTTTGATTTTTTGTAGGACTTAATCAAAACCTTATAAGAATAAGTCAATTATGTGATGAATGTTACCTTGTGAACTTTAGAAATAATTAGTGTATAGTACATAGTTCCAAGGATGAATTTATTCTTTCTACCAATTAGAATGAGAATGTTTATACAATAAACTTAGAATACATTAGGAGCTAAGACTTACCTTTTCTTAGTGAAATGGAATATAAATCTTGGTTATGGAATATAAGGTTAGGAAACTATAACCTTAGAAACTTAGCTAAGTTTAATAGGAAATGACTTGTTAAGGATCTATCAGAACTAAGGTTTGATACTTCAAAATTCTATGAACCTTATCAATATAGAAAGCAACATAAATCAATTTTTAAATCTATTATTGAAGTCTCGGCTTATAATTATTTATAGTTAGTGCACATGGGCTTATTTGTTCCTACACAAACTGGAATTATTGGTGTAAAATACTATGTATATGTCTTATTTAATGATTACACTAGATACATATGGGTTTATTTTCTTACAAAGAAATATAAATCCTTTAGTTATTTTAAAACTTTTGTAGCTATAGTTTAAAATGAGAAAAACCTCTCCTTGATAACTATTCATAGTGATCATGGTAGAGAATTTTAAAATTCTGATTTTGAAACTTTTTATATTAGTAAAGGTATTAAACATAACTTTCTAGCACCTAAAACCCCACATAAAATGGTGTAGTTGGAATAAGAAATGGAGTTCTTTAAGATATTACTAGAACCATGCTGAGTGAATACTCAGTTGCTAAACACTTTTTGGCTAAAACGGTTAGTAGTTCTTGTTATAATATAAATCAAGTTTTAATTAGACCTTTTCTTAATAAAACTCCTTATGATTTATGGACAGGATGAAAACCAAAAGTTTATTACTTTAAAGTTTTTGGGTGAAAAGTATTCATTCTAATTACTAAAGATAACTTACATAAATTTTCACTAAAATATAATGAAGGAATATTTTTAGGTTATTTTGGTAAGTCTTATAGAGTTTTTAATAAAAAAATCTATTTTTTAGGAAATAGTGCATGTTAAGTTTGATGAAACTAATCCCTTTGTTTTCAAAAAACCTTAACCTATATCCTTAAATGTTATTTCTAAAACTGATTTTCAACCTTTTTTGGAAAAATATTATCATAAGGAAATAACTCAAGAATTAGTTTCTGAAGTTATTCCTTAGGAATATTTTCTACCTATTATTTAATAATGGAATTTTTAAAACCTAATAAATCAGTTGTTTCTTAGGAATCATCCTAGGGAAAGTATCATTGGTGATGTAGATCAACTGGTTAGGATTAGAAGTTCTTTTAGAAACAAAATTGAGCATCTAGCTTTCTTATCCCAATTTAAACCTAATAATCATAATGAGGATTTAAGTAATGAATATTGGATAAAATAAATGAAATATGAACTCAATGATTTTAAAGGGAACTAAGTCTAGAATTTAGTTGAATGACCTAAAGAAACTTCTATAATTTGTGTAAAATGGGTTTTTCATAACAAATGTGATGAAAATGGAATAATAGTTAGAAATAAAGATAAACTTATTGATAAGGGATATATCCAATAATAAGGAATATATTATGAAGAAACCTATACAGTGGTATCAAGACTTGAAGCTAGTAAAATACTTCTAGAATTTATAGCATTATTTAATTTCAAAAAATTTCAAATGGATGTGAAGTTTGCTTTTCTTAATGGATATGTTCAGGAGGATTTTTATTTTGAAAAAACACCTGGTTTTGAAAATAAAAAATATCCAAAACATGTTTATAAGTTTACCAAGGTACTTTATGGACTTAAAAATCCCTTGGATCTTTGTATGATGGGTAAATTGAATTTTTGTTACAAAACAGTTTTGTTAATAGAGTTGCAGATCCAACTTGTTTTATAAAAGAAATAAATAAAAATATTATGATTTTATAAATTTATTTTGATGACATTATATTTGGATCAACTCAAAAATATTTAACAAATTTCTTTGCGGGTCTTATGAAGCCTGAGTTTGAAATGAGTATGATGGGTGAGTTAACATATTTTCTTAGTTTTCAAATTTCACAAAAACTAAAAGATACTTTTAAATCTCAACATGAGTACATAAAATATTTACTTACCAAAATTAGCTATGACAATACTAAAAGTATTATAACTCTTATATGTACCTCCAATACTTTAGATCTTGATGAGACTAAGAAACCATTTATTCAGAAAATTTTTATAGTTATGATTGGAAGCTAACTATACTTAACTACTATTCATCCGAATTTAATGTTCTTAGTATTATTATGTGCTAGATATAAAGACAATACAAAATAATATCATCTTAAAATTGTAAAATTAATCTTTCATTATCTTAAGGGAATTATGGATTTATACTTATTCTATTCTTCTAGAAATGTATTTGAACTTAAAATTTTTTCAGATGATGACTTTGGGGGATGTAGAATGGATATGAAAAGTTCATCCAGAACTTTTCATTTCTTATGTGACTCTTTAGTTTTTTGATATTGTAAGAAACAACACTCATTAGCACTTTCCATTACTAAAGTCAAATATGTGGTAGTTGGAAGTTGTTGTGCTCAAGTGTTGTGGATGCAACAAACACTCGAGGATTATGGAATGAGTTTTACTAAAACTCAAATACTTTGTGATAACACAAGTTTCATTTCTTTAAGTAAAAACCTAGCACATAACTCATGTGCTAAAAACATAGATATAGGACACCATTTCCTTTGGGATCACACACTTAAAGGATATATAGTTTTACAATTCATTGGAATGCAAGAAAAAAAATTTGATATTTTTATTAAAGCCTTAATTATGATAGATTTGAATATATTAAATAGAAGTTATGAATGATCAATGTTAAGTAATCATTCATATCTACTTATTTTTTACTCATCTCCTTACCTTAATATACTCATTTTCATAGGGGGTACATATGTTTATGTTTTCTAAAAACTTTTTTTTTCAAACAAAATTAAAAAAATATCTAAAAATTTTTAATCATAATGACTCTTTCAGATTAAAAACTTTTATAAAAAAAATCAGAATAACAAAATTTTAAAAATCTTCCAGACTCAAAAATTATTAAAAACTATCATAATCAGTTTTCATAAAAAAAATGTTTATAATCGGTCTTAATTATAAAAAAATTGTAATCTATTTGTATTATAAAACTATCATAATCTATTTATGTTAAAAAAACATCTAAGTCCATTTTTTTATTTTCTCAATAAACCACTTTTTAGTTGAGTGGGAACCACACATAGATTCAAACCACAAAATTCATCCTCTATCCAAAATTAAGAACAAACACAACCATGCAGAAATAGAATTCACCACTGCAAATTCAAAATTAAAAAAACATCACACCACATCATCATGAATAGAGAGACGCCTCAAGCCGCTAGGGTTTTAGTTTGGACTCATCGGAATCCCATTGTCATCACCAAACAGAACACAAGAACCTAAAAATTCAAAAAGCCACACCAAAAAATGTCCACCAAAAACTGCCATCACCATCATGTATTCACCAACCAGCACTGTAGGTCACCGACCATCAAGGATCGCCACCAGTAGAACATCAGTGGGGGATACTCCTAGAGCACTAACTACCCCTCAAACATCACTTCCTAAAACTTTCACAAGGATCATCACACCAGACTAGCATGGATTGGCAGTGATGGAATAGGGAAGACAGAGTAGAGTTTAGAGCAGACATGGCCTCAGTAGCGAGCTATGATGATCAAAAATCATACCCTTCTATTAGAACCACTAATGAGAAATAAAAAGGATTGAGATAAAGAAACATAGAAAATCATGAATAAGATACATAACAAAAACCATCATTTTCATAGACCACAACAACAAGAAATCACACCAGAGACCCGCTATCATGCTGCTAGAAGCGCAGACCTACTACCATCTGAAGAAGAATGAAGTCAAATCTTCCCTCCACAAAAAAACCTAAGCAAAATCCAAAGGGTAAACCAGATCTAGGACCATCAACATGCCTCAAACCAAAAAAATGCTCCCAAGCCACTTCGAAGAGAGAAACTGATGAGCCGAATATCATCAGGAACTAGATATAGTCAATTCCACTTAGGGATAGAACTATCGGTCATGAAAATAAGAGATGACATTAGGGAGGGGGCCCAGGTTGGTCAGATCCTGAAGTGCCACACATGGAGAAGCTAGATAAGAATCAATCCGGGCACATTAGGAAGTAGGTGGGAACCCACAGACCACCACACAGTAGGGAGAAGCACTGAAGGGAATGAAGACATGAGGCATCACCCTGAAGAGGAAGAGGACAAGGAGATCCATTATAGGGAAGTATTAAATAACAATATAGGATAGGGGAGACAATGCTGGAGAAGTAGTGCTCAAGCCTCCCCCCTCCAATACGTCATCAAAGGGAAACCCTAGGCTAGTGAGAAGAATAGGTTATTCGTACTAATGAAACGTTATACTATAAAAGGTATTATTCATTTAATTTTTGCACTAATTCATTACTTTAGTTTATAATTGTTGTCTATTACTTATTCCTTTAGTTTTATGACTTTGATTTGTTTTCAAAAGTTTAAAAGTTTTTCTAATCAGAATGATTCTCACTCTGATAAAAAGTTTTAAAACTTTGAGAATTCAAATAAACATTTTAAAATTTCTTCGATTAAATATTGATTATAAAATCTATTAAGGTTTAATTTGAGCCATATAGAGTTTTATGGAATACCAATAATTTCCCCCAGTGGCTATATAAGGGTGGTACAACCCCAGTTCCACATCGGTTTCCAGAGTTTTCAACACCACCTCTCGCTACCCTTCAAAGTCGCCAGTCCTTTTCTTTTGTTTTTTGTTTGATCTTCATCTCAGTTCTCATTACGATAGAAACCAAATAAGAGTATGAAAAATGGTATATTTTTAGTGAAAGAATCATTGAAAGGTCTTGGTTTGATAAGTTCAATATTACTCTCAAAAGATCATTATTTTCTAGGTTGGTAAAATTTTTGTGTAGAAAAACCAAATAAAGATTTTGATATGTATTATCCTAAAATGTTTAGAGATTTTTATGCCTCTATTCAATTTTTTAAAGAAAAATTTAAGAATAAAGTCTCCTTTACCATGTTTTCAAATAGATATAAGTTTTCATTCAAAATAGTATTAGACTTGGTGGGAATTACTACTAATGGTGAGGCATATTAACCTTTGCACAAGTTACCAGACACTCTTGGAACTTTTAAGAAGAATAAGGATTATGATTATTTATTTTCATAATATGATAAATATATAAAATTATTGCATCTATCACCAAAAAACAAATCTATAGCTTTGTGGATGCAAGTTTATCTAATCCCCAGGAAGGGTGACAGGGATATGTTAAATTTTTTTGATATCTTTGTTTTAGATTAATTGGTCAATATAAGGCAAATAGAATTGGTGAAATTTTCTTTCATTATGGTGGAGAATATTAAACATGATTCAATAAATTTGAATATCATCACTTTTTCAGCCTTCATCGGTAAGTTTATTTCCAAATTTTTGGAAATTTCCAAAATTGATAATAAGTATTCCCATATAATAAAAAATATTTTTTTTATTAGCAAAGACATGATTTCAAGAATGAAATTTGTTTTTAATTCTAAATAAAAAAAAATTGTTAAAAATTTTGATAGAACTTCATTAGAGGCACAATCATCAAATAAAATTAGGGATGTTAAGAAAAATAGAAAGGATGAATCTTCCCCACTAGTGAAACTTAAGAAAAAAATAAAATTTCAACTGATGTTTTTGAAAAACTCATGGTTTATAAGTCATAAAATAAACCAGGATATTTGGAGTTTGGAATTGATCTAGCTGAAGAAAATTCCTTAAGAATCTGAACTTCTGATCAATTGAAAGAAAAGGAAAAGAAAAAGAAACAAAAATAGACGTTGCAAGAATAAAAAATTTATGAAATTTTTTTAAATGGAGTTGAGAGAGAATCTAAGAATCCAAATATAAAAGTTTCACATATCGCAGAACTTGTTTTTGAACAAACCTTAGTTGTTTCATCAGTTATCCCTTTTATTTCTAAAAAGGGAAAATAAATTGTTGAACAAGTAACAGTATCCATATTGGAAAAAAGAATCGGTCTCAAAAAGGGCTAGAAATAAAGTTCTCTAAACTGTAAGAAAATTATAGATAGAACTTAAGGAATTTGGACAATAAGAAGAAGAATAATAATAATAATAATAAATATAATAAGTAGTATAAGAAGAAGTAGAAGTATAAGAAGAATATGAAAAATAATAGCATGAAGAAAAGAAAGAAACTAATAATGATGAAGCCTAGACAGGAAAAGGATCAAAAGAAAAGGAATCATAGGAATCAACTTTATCTCCATTAGATTTACCTTCGAAGTCTCATAAGGATGAAAACTTAGAAGGATCCTAAGAAAAATACTCATCAAAAGAATAATGAAATTAATCAACCAAAGAGGAAGGAAAGTCGTCCTCAAAAGAATAATAACACGATCAACACTCTCAGACAAAAGTTTTTGATAAAGTCAAATCCAATATGAATATGTATATTGTTGAAAGCATGCCATTAATTGGAATTCCCAAGTGTTAAGTCTTTAGTCCAAGCCTTAAATTAACTTAGGGTTCTAATATTAATTATAGATTGTTTATGTTAGTGTGTTTATGGTTCCAATAATCTATGTGAATCACACATTAAACAAAGCATGCCATTAATCCACAACATTCTAAGTTTAACATACACAATGTTAATTTAAAGAATATTCATTGAGAAAAATCTCTCAATCACTTAACATCCCCAAATTATAACTCACCCCAATAGTATATTTACTCATCCATTGTTTTGGTTAATAATCTAGTTGTAATTTTTATGATGATGAATTATAAAGTGAAGAAAAAGAAAGGCACAAGATAAGAGTAGTGCGCCAAACACACACAAAAACGGTGATGTTAATGTTAAATACAGAATTTAGATTGAATGAGAAAGATAAGGAGAGAAGAGGTTTCAACTTGATTTAAAATATTTTAATACCATTAATATTTAAGCACGGAGATTGTACGATTAAAAGAGAATATGAAGAAGAAAATTTCATTAAAATTGAAAGGAAATTGAAAACAACTTATGCGATTACAAATGAAAAGAAAACAAAAGAATAATGAAATAAAAGAGAGGAGGAAGGGTCTATAAAGTGAAAACTTGAGTATGTAAGGTCCTCCCAAGCCTTTGTCAAAGATTTGGTCATTCCAATGTATGCTCATCTCTTCTTAAATTCCAACCCTTTGCAAGGAGAGGAGGGAGATGTATTTATAGCCCAAGGAGTTGGACTGTTTGCATTCCAAATATTCCCCTCCACTTGGATCACCAATTTGATACTCTAGACAGCCAAATATGGAGAAATTTTATTCTTTAAAGTTGTATATATTAATTTTTATAGTATACCCTGAAAATTTTGAGGCCATCGGACTTAATTATCCAAAGTTATGGTTCTTTTATTAAACAATTTTAATCTGTCCATTTCAATTTTTAATTTTTCAAAGGCTATAATGTGAATAAATTTTTGAATAAGAATATGCCCTCAAATATGAACACTTTATTAAAAAAAGTTGACTGTATATATCTTCCCTTTAACACTGAAAAATATAATCTCTAATGGATGTATATATCAGGACAAAAATAAATAATGGTGTGCTGATTTCAATTCCCAGACAGAATGGTGGGCTGGGTTTAAATTCATCAGTTGGGCCCCTGTTTTTTGAGTTGGGACTTGAATTTTTTATCCAAGATGAATTAAACTTTCCCCATACCTTTTGAGTATAATTAAATAATTTTTACTTATGTAGTGATCCTATTAATTCTATCTTCAAGGATGGTCCAGTTTCTTCATAGATTATTTGGGCCTTTTTGCGTGGACCATATGACCCTTCAAATGGAAGAATTGGCCCAATATCCCTTCTAATTAAATGTTGTATATTGAATGAGGAATAATAAAAAATAATAACCATTCAATTTATATTAGTAGAGTGATATTTATAATTAAAATAGTAAATTGACTCAATTGGACTACTTCAAAAAATTCTCAAAAATTAGATTTAGTATTAAAACATGAGTATCACACACCAATTATGCACTTTTACATGAAATTTATTAAAGGGAGTATAAAAAAAGTTATGAATAAATTAATAACATCACCCATATTTAAACCTTGTGAAAAATATTTTAAAACTTTGTATGGGCACAAAAATCTCAGAAAAGGGTCATAAAAAGAAATAAATAAACAATTAGTCTATGAATGTTTATAAAAATAAAATTTGGTCTCAAAATAAACATTTTTTTACCCAATATATTACCTTTTAAGAAAAAATATTTCCATGAAACATTTCATAATAAATATTAAAGGAAAAAATAAAACTCATAAAGTTTTCATTGAAAACTTGATAAATTCATGAAAAAAAATCACAAAGTTTTACTTTTCACACTTAAAATTTAACATATAATTTCCTTTGAATATAAACTCAATAAATTATTTTGTGAAAAATTTAGATTTATATAAAAACCTAGCAAGCATAAATAAATAATATAGGTAAATTTGGGAATTATTTTCTTATTATACTAACTTATGGAATAACCCTCATAGCTACACATGAAATAATCATCGCGATTATAAAAAGTAAAACATGGGTAAAAATGACTTTGAAAAAGAATATAGGAATAGTAAAAACCATATTTAAAACATTTTTAGAAAACAATCATATGTATATAGAAGAAAAAGGGAGTTTTAAGGGAAACTTTAAAAGATGATTTTTAAAGGAAAGTATATTAAATTGAGTCTAACTTGTCATGTATGTTCATTATATTCCTGAATAATAAACATAAGTTAATTTATACTTACTTAATAACCATTTTAAAGTTAATTGTTAATTTTATATCACTTATTTCATTGTTATATACAATTACTTAATTAATTAAGTTCACTTTGGATATTTTGATGATATTTGGTTCATAAGTCAAAAATGACTTCGGTATGATCACTTATGGTCAAAGAGTACACTATTCCATCATCTAAAGAATAATATTTATGAAATAATTATCATTTTTATATATCAATTATAATTTTAAATCCAATAATTAAAAATGGTTTTGAAAAATGAACTTTGTTACGATCATGGAGACGGTAGGTCGTACATACTCATGAGTAACATTTTCATTTTTCAACGATCATTATGGAAAGAATTTAAGTATAATTTATCTTTAAAAATGATAATGATATCTTAAATATCATATTAATTATTTAAATATACTTATATATATGATCTATGTGATGTGATGATGAAAAACGATTCACATCATTTCGTGGTGGCAGTAGTCCACATGTACGCATGAATGACATAATCATTTTCCAATGAATGGAAATGTATGAAGGTAAATGATATATTATCCTTTTATAATGATAAATATGTCATGAATATAATATATAAATTTTAATAAAATCGTTATGATAGATCCATGAGAGACGGTGATGGAAAAACAATTACATCAGTTCGTGAGGTGGTTGTTCGTCGTACATATGAATGTTGAATTATTTTCTCATTTGGTGGAAGAAGAAATGAATATAGGCCATGAAACTAACATAATAAAATCTAAATATATTGAGGATACCAGATTTATTATTTTATAATGGTTTAAGATGTTTTGATAGATGTGGAAGAAGAAACAAAAGTAAGACATGCAGATAAAAACTATACATTTTCTTTGGAAAATCTCCATTGCATAACACCTTAAGACCTTTGAGATTGGTATTATGACTAAAAAATACCTCTAGAATGTGGGATGGATTATAAAAGGTATTTTTTAGGTATTTTATGAACTAAAAGGGGTTTTAAGTGTAAATAAATGAGAATAAGAGGTTCCCTTTTATAGGAGAGGGGTGGGGCACTCTTAGAATTTCTCAAAATATTAAATTTATATAAATTAATTTTCAATTAAAATGGATAAAAAGTGATTTATTTAGATTATAAGATGATTATTGGTCTAAATATCCTAATTAAATAAAAATTAGACAAGTTTTGACTATATTTCTACCCTTATCTTTTGGTTTTAACCACTTTAACTCTTACCATGACAACATGGATTGTTACTCTTTGAGGGTCAATATAGTTACTATAAAATGAAAAACAACCCATAAATCACTACTAAAAAATAATTATTTAACATCTCTAGAATAGGACTTTATCGGTGCACAAAAAGCATCGACTACCACAGCGCAGTTAAAATCCCTAGGCTTTTATCAGCACTAGAAATGTGATGATAAATGGGTCCTTTATCAATGCTAGAAAAAAGTGTTGATAAAGGGTCACTTTATAAGCTATTTTTGAAGTGTAGATAAAATCCAACATTTATCAGTGCCTTTATTTAGCGCTGATAAAGAGGAATATTCCAGTGTGAAGTTACAGCACACTGCAGCACCAGAAACAGGGCATACTGCAGTGCACTATTACAACACACTATATCACCAGAAACTGCACCAAAAATTAGAAAAATTAGATATATATACATAATTTAAATTAACTAAAATTTACAACACAATTACAAGAAAAAAAACACTATTATAGAGCAAAATAATGCATTTGTATAAAATAAAAAACCACCCCTACTCGAGCAAAAAAAATGCACCTATATAAAAAAAATTCTTATGTTAGTAATAATATAAATAAATTAAATAAATAGGAATAGATAATTTTAAACAAAACTTTGAGTCATACTAGGAACACTGTGTATCGGATTGAGTTGCGGTTGATTCTTGAATGTCACGCCATTTATTTTTCATCTTAAATAATTATATCTATGAAAATTAACTAAATAATTATAAGATAAAAATGATAAGGAAATTAATTAAGTAATTTTAGATAGAATGATGAGAAAAAAATCTAGGATCGTTTGCTCGGTTTTTGTGATGTAATGTGCATTTTAAACTAAAATGACACTTATATATTGAAAATACACACATGGAGTCATATCGGTCACACTGTGCATCAGATTGAGATGATTCTAATTCCTACACATCCCAAATTACTTATGGATCACTTTGCTAAAGTATAAAAACAATCCTAATGTTTTTCCTCAGTTTCGATGACGTCACTTATGTCTTTTACTAAAATGTCATTTTAAACTGGAAACACACACTTTGAGTCATACCGGTCAAATCATGTGTGGGTTTCACATGAGACTAATTTCTATATGTCAAAAATTAATTATGAATCATTTTTCTAAATTATCAATACAATCTGAGCATGTTTTCTCAGTTTTTAGTGAGTGATGCTTTTTGAACTAAAATGTCAATTTTAAACTAATAACAAACACTTTGAGTCATACTGGGCATATCATGTATCAGATTAATGTGAAGCTAATTCATACACATCAAAAATGACTTATGGATAATTTTCCTTAAGTCTCAAAACAATCTGAATGTGTTTTCTAAGTTTTGAGTATGTCGGCTGTCTTTTTTAGTAAAATTAATGTCAATTTTAAATAAAAAGACGCACTTGGAGTCATACCGGTCACAACATGTGTCAAATTAAGGTGCATATTATTCTTACATGTTAAAAATTACTTATGGATCATTTTCCTAAAGTATCAAAACAATATGAATGTGTTTTCTTGTTTTTTAGTACATTAGTTGTGTTTTTTACTAAAATGTTATTTTAAACTGAAAACATGCGCTTTGAGTCATATTGGTCACATCATGTGTGGTTTTGGCATGAGACTAATTCCTAAACATAAAAAAAATAATTATGAATATTTTTCCTAAATTATCAAGACAGTCCAATCATTTTTCTCAGTTTTTAGTGAGTGACACTTTTTTAACTAAAATGTCAGTTTTAAACTGATAATGGACACTTTGAGTCATACTGGGTACATCATTTATCTAATTGAGGTAAAACTAATTCTTACATGTCAAAAATGGATTATTTATTGTTTTAATGAAGTATCAAAACAATATGAATGTGTTTTCTTGGTTTTGAGTATGTTAGTTGTCTTTTTTAGTAAAATTAATGTCAATTTTAAATAAAAAGACACACTTGGAGTCATACCGGCCATATTGTGCATCGGATTGAGGTTCATCTAATTTCTACACATCCCAAATGACTTATGGTTCATTTTCCTAAAATATCAAAATAATATTAATGTGTCTTATCAGTTTTGAGTATGAAAATTGTGTTTTTTACTAAAATGTCATTTTAAACTGGAAACACACAATTTGAGTCATACAAGTCACATCATGTGTGGGTTTTATTTGAGATTGATTCCTACAGGTAAAAAATAAATTATGAATAATTTTCATAAATTATCAAGATAATCCAAGCAGGTTTTATCATTTTTTAGTGAGTGACACTTGTTGTACTAAAATATCATTTTTAAACTGATAACGGACACTTTGAGTCATATCAAGTACATCGTGTATAGGATTGAGGTTCATCTAATTCCTACACATCAAAAATTACTTATGGATCGTTTTTATAAAGTATAAAAACAATAAAAATGTGTTTGCTCAATTTTGAGTATGTTAGTTGTCTTTTTTAGTAAAATTGATATCAATTTTAAATAAAAAGACACACTTGGAGTCATACCAATCACACTATGCATCAGATTGAGGTGAATCTAATTCTTAAGTGTCTCAAATGACTTATGGATAATTTTCCTAAATTATAACAACAATATGAATGTGTTTTCTTGGTTTCAAGTATGCCACTTTTGTTTTATTACTAAAATGTCATTTTAAATTAGAAACACACACTTTGAGTCATACTGGTCACATCGTGTGTGGGTCTGACATGTGACTAATTCATAAAATTCATAAATAAATTATGAATTTTCCCCCTAAATTATCAATAAAATTTGAGCGTGTTTTCTCATTTTTCAGTGAGTGACACTTTTTGTACTAAAATGGAAATTTTAAAATGATAACAGATACTTTGAGTCATACCGGGAACATCAATTATCATATTGAGGTTTTCCTGATTCCTAATCATAAAAAAATGACTTATGGATCATTTTTCTAAAGAAGCAAAAAAATATGAATGTTTTTTTTTTGAGTATATCAGTTGTCTTTTCTAGTAAAATTAATGTCAATTTTAAATAAAAAGATGCACTAGGAGTCATGTCGGTCACACCATGAATCAGATTGAGGTGTGGTTGATTCTTAAACATCCCAAATAAATTATGGATTTTCATCCTAAATTATCAAAATAATCCTAATGTTTTTTCTTAGTTTTGAGTATACCACTTGTGTTTTTTACTAAAATGTCATTTTAAATTGAAAACACACACTTTGAGTCATACCAGTCACATCATGTGTGGGTTTGACATGAGACTAATTCCTACATGTAAAAAATGAATTATTAATCATTTTCATAAATTATCAATACAATCCTAGTGCATTTTCTTGGTTTTTAGTTAGTGACACTTTTTTTGTACTAAAATGTCAATTTTGAACTAATAACAGACAGTTTGAGTCATACCGGGCACATCGTGTATAAGATTGAGTTGTGGATGATTAATACTCATCAAAAATGACTTATGGATATTTTTTCTAAAGTATAAAAATAATGCGAATTCATTTTCTTGGTTTTGAGTATATCAGTTTTCTTTTTAGTAAAATTAATATCAATTTTAAATAAATGACACAATTTGAGTCATACCGGTCACACCATGCATCGGATTGAGGTATGGCTGATTCATGTAAGTCTAAAATGACTTATTTATCATTTTCCTAAAGTATCAAAATAATATTAATGTTTTTTATTGGTTTTTAGTGAGTTAAACTTTTTGAACTAAAATGTCAAATTTAAATTGATAATGGACACTTTGAGTCATACCAAGCACATCGTGTATCGGATTGAGGTGTGGTTGATTCCTACATTTCATAAATGATTTATGGATTATTATCCTAAAGTATCAAAAAAATATTAATGTGTTTAATCATTTTTGAGTATGTGATGTGTGTTTTTCACTAAAATGTAAATTATAAACTAAAAACATAGCGTTTGATACATTGTTCACCCATTTCCTTATTATTGTTATCTTAGTTGCAACCTCGAAGTCCAATCTCTAATGAGAACGAGCACCTTAGAACAAACCACTCCAACTTGAGAAAAAGAATCCACATGTAAAATAAAACAATTCTTATGTTATTAATACTATAAATAAATAAATTAAACATAAATATGAAACAAAAAATTAATAAAATTTTAATTTTAAAATGAAACCACACAATTTGGGTCATACCAGGTACATTGTGCATTGCTTTGAGGTATGATTGATTTCATTATATATTTTTATCCTACAATACATTCAACACTCTGGATCACTAACAATGTTGCAGTTTGATAACCTAGAATATTGAATGCATTGGATAATAAAAAGGAAATTACATCATCATTAGTGAATCATCCTTATTGAGTGCATGATCATAGTATAGGAGTGAATCATCCTTGTTGATGAGGTCATTTATTCCTAGAAAACATTATAAATTAGTATAAACCTATCAGCATTCATTGACTGAACTAAAATAAATATTTATATATGATTTTTTATGGAACATAATAAAATTTGGCTTACCTGTTCACCATCATAGAGAGTATAAAATACATGATAAACCATTTAACTTATTTTATGGAAAAAACTTCAGTGTGGTCCATTATGTATTTTCATAAGACACGAAACTCCACTATAAATTTTTTACCCCTTTTTAAAAGTATTAAAAATCAGTATAGCCCTTTATAGTATCCAAATTACACTAAAATATAGAGAATCCATTAATCCTTCTTGGATTGTGATATAAATTAGTATATTGTAACATCCTCGACCCAGAATCCACTAAACCGGTGCTCCAAGCCGGGTGGTTACATGACCTTAAGCGCACCTCCCCGTACGCCAAAGGCTGCTGACTAGTAGTGGGGGTCTATGTAGTCAAGTGGGGAGACTATACCCCCCTCATTATCAGAGTAATCCATAACAGAAACAACCAAATAGTGGAAACAATAATCAATAACCAAGAAAGAAGTACAACAACCATTTCCAACAATAAATATGTCATGTCATACTATAAGTGCAAAAGTGAACAAATACCACAATAAGAAAATGGCCAAATCCCCAAAATGGTTCCGACCCCAAGTCCAGATCCTCCACCAAGTGCTACCCATGTCCACTCAGCTAACTAGAAAGGACCCTTGCCCTTGTCCTGACCTGCAAACATAAAGTCTGCTCGGGTACCCAATGGCGGTCCGAGCAGGGTGTGAGTACACTCAGTAGGCAACCACCAACGGTGTCTACAAAATATCCATTACAAATAGGTAGTGCATGCAAAGGGAAAATGAATGATAAATTCCAAGTAATTATTTAAAGTGCCATTAACTGATTTAAGACCCAAGCCATTGACATTCCATTACCATTCATTCATTACCATTTACCATCACTTACCATTTCATCACATTTCCATGGGTTAATCACATTGATCATGTTACATGGGTCTAAGTCCAAAAATCACATGAAAGAGGGTAAACACCTCATTGTCCTATCTCACTAGGACCAACCCCCCTCATAGAAACCATATCCTCACCTCAAAGCCTCAGTCCGGGTGGATGCAACCATATCCTCACCTCAAAGCCTCAGTCCGGGTGGATGCAATCGATAGGGAAACATAGAATTAGTCATATCCCTACCCCATGCATTTGGGGTGGAGTTTAGAGAATCAGTCTTCACTCGACCCGTGGGCGTATAGCCTCAGTCATACCCCACACTACCAAGCCATGTGCACATGCTTATATATAAGTAACCATCAACCTTCCAACCATTTCCCATCAGCAACCATCATTCACAACAACCCACATGGGAAACCACATCATGCCTTAACCCATTAACACATTACCAATTCACATCATTTAACCATTCACCCAATTCCCATGTGTTATGCCTATATCACTAAGCATTCAACACTAGACCCATAATCCATCCCATTATGGTCATTAATCAGTTTCACGTTAACCCATTTAACCCATTCATCATTCCCATGAATCAACCATTTGACCCATTACAAATAACCCTCCGGTTATTACCAAGTCTAGGTGCATCACCTAACTTCTATTCCAAATTCAACCAATCATGCCAACATATTCATTAAGGTCTCTACCCTTAATCACAACAAGGTCACTTGTTCAATCACATTCCCTAAGCCTGGGAAAAGCCGGCACATCCCATGGATGGCCCTAAATTAGGTCAAGTCCATCCCAACACATCCCATGGGGATCGTGAGGGTTCCCATTACTCATTTCAAACACCATTATTACCACACAAGCCAAGGTTATCCAAAACATAACCAAGGGAAAGAAAGAACACAACTAAACATGCACAAATCCTCAAATAAATCATGGGATATAACTTGTAGACCACCTACCTCGAATCCACAGTTGAACGCACCCTCAATCGAGCTTTTATACTTCAATCCAACCAACCTTGGGAGCTTCAACCTAAAACTCACCCAAAAGTTAGGGCTTTAGATATTCAGAATGAGTGGAAGAGAAGATGCAAACCCTAAACCCAAAAGTAGAACCAAGGATGAGATTAGCCTTACCCAGATCTTTGATCCGCAACAAACGGCACTCTAATTGGCCAAGAATATAAGGAGAACCACCCTTGGGAAGCTTGGGTTATCCAATTTCGTCACTAGGGTTGAGAGGGGAGGAGAGGAGGAAAATCCTGAGTTGGGTTTATAAAGCCCAGAGTGGCAAACTTGTAATTTTTCCAACTTTAAGTGGTCGCACGGTTTAGCTTCATGGTTTAGAAAATGGTGCGCAAACTATGCGCAAGCTACTGTTCGGAGGAGGAGGGGTCACACAGTTTTTCCTGGGCAGGTCGCACGGTTTTCCAAATCATGCGCAAGTCGTGCACCCAGCCCTATCTTGGCCATACTTCCCTTCTTTCGTGCCCCGATCCCCCGGAACACCCCCAAGGCCTCTCATACCTTCGGGAAACATTTTAAAAATCCAAAAACAAGGGATTTAACCAAAACACAACAAAAACATACCTTTCCAAAAACAGGGATCTTACAACCTCCCCACCTTATAACGGCTCGTCCTCGATCCAAGGTCCCAAGCCTCATTTCTCTACCGAAGAGAAGAGTTCGGGCCACTGAGCCCGCACATCCGATTCTTGCTCCCAAGTTTCTTCCTGAACTTTCCCATGCTTCCATAGTACTCGCACTAATGGCACAACCTTTCCTCACAAGACCTTTTCACTACGGTTCACCACACGGATTAGATGCTTCTCAAAGGACGCATCTGCCTCAAGCTCCAAATCCACAACATCAACCACGTGAGACGGATCAGGGTGATATTGTCGAAGATGCGACACATGAAACACATCATGCATCCCACCATACTGCTGTGGAAGATCCAATCGGTAAGCCACTAGTCCGATCCTCTCCACGATCTCAAAAGGTCCCACATACCTAGGTGCCAACTTACCCTGCTTCCGAATCCGACGGTGACCCAACCTTGGTGACACCCGATGGAACACTTTATCACCCATTGAAAACTCAAGAGGTCTACGCCTCCGACCTACATACGACTTCTGTCTACTCTGAGCCGTATTCATCCACTTCCTGATCAACTGAACTCTCTCTGAAGTCTCCTACATGAGACTTGGCCCCATCAACTCAGATTCACCGGCCTCCAGCCAACACAACAGAGATCTACACGGTCTCCCGTAGAGTGCCTCAAATGGTGCCATCTGAATTGTATCCTAAAAGCTATTGTTGTAGGAAAACTCAACTAATGGTAGGTGTCCTTCCCAAGAACCACCAAATTCCAAGACACAATCTCTCAACATGTCTTCCAACACTTGGATTGTATGCTCCGACTACCCGTCCGTCTACGGGTGGAAAGCCGTACTCAAAAACACCTACGTACCAAGAGCCTTATGCAACCCTTGCCAGAAACGCGACGTGAAACACGGATCTCAGTCTGAAACTATGGTTCACAGAACACCATGCAGCCGCACTATCTCCCGAATGTATAGCTCACCCAACTGGTAGACTGTATAGGTCTCCTGAATCGGTAAGAAATGATCCACTTTCGTTAACCGGTCCACGAACACCCAAATTGTATCATTCTTCTGTGGTGTCCTCGGAAGACCCACGACAAAATCCATTGTTACATCATTCCACTTCCATTACGGAATGGGAAATGGATGCAACAAACCACCTGGGAGTTGATGCTCGGCCTTCACCTGCTGATAGGTAAGGCACCGTGCCACAAATCCCGTCACTTCCTTTTTCATTCCAGATCGCCAAAACTGCCTTCGGATATCACGGTACATCTTGGTCAAACCAGGATGCACTGCCCACTTTGATGCATGGAACTCACGCATCAACTCTTTTCGCACACACTTTGGCACAACCACACAATCACGAACACGAACAACACTGTCCACACTAATGGCCCATCCAGAAGGTAGCTCCCCACCTTTAAGCTTTTCCTTCATGGCCAAACACTCAGGATCATAAAGATGACTTTCCTTAACTTGACTCAAGAGCATCGAATCCATTATTAAGGAAGCAAGAGTGACCTGACCACTCTCCTCCTACACCTCTAGGTGGATCTCTGCAAACAAAGCCATCACCTTTCACCCGGTGCTGGACTCCAGAACTGCTTGATTCTGAATCTTCCTGCTCAGAGCATCAGCAACACTGTTTCCCTTTCCTGGCATATACACCATCTCAAAGTCAAAATACTGGAGATATTCAACCCATCTTCTCTACCGAATATTCAGATCCCGCTGTGAGAAGATGTACTTTAAACTCTTATGGTCAATAAACACAGTAAATTGTTCCCCCAATAGATAGTGCCTCCAGCACTTCAAGGCGTACACCACTACAGCCAACTCAAGGTCATGAGTGGGGTAGTTCCACTCATGGGATCTCAAATGCCTCGACCCCTAAGCCACAACCCGCTCACCTTACATCAACACAGCCCCAAGTCCGATTCCGGACGCATCACAAAACAATATGTACTTCTTACCCGGCTCAGGTAAGGTCAAGATAGGTACGGTCATCAACCGCTTCTTCAACTCTTGGAAAGCATTCTCAAAAGCCCTAGACCACTCAAACCTGATTCCCTTCTTGGTCAAGCCCGAGATTGGTGCTTCCAAGCGAGAGAAATCCTGAATGAACCTTTGGTAATACCCAGCCAAACCCAGGAAACTTCGAACATCAGAAACACTCTTGGGCTGCTCCCAAGATACAACTGCCTGCACCTTCTCTGGATCCATTGAAACACTTGCCTCCAAGATGATGTGACCCATAAAATGCACCTCACCTATCCAGAATTGACACTTTGATAGCTTGACGTATATTCGGTGCTCTCTTAGTGTACCCAATACGATGTTAAGATGTTGGGCATGATCGTTGTGAGTTTTCGAGTACACTAAGATATCGTCAACGAAGACAACCACAAAACGATCTAGATAGGGATGAAAGATCTGGTTCATCAAATCCATAAACACTGATGGAGCATTGTTCAAGCCGAAAGGCATTACCACAAACTCAAACAACCCGTACCGACTTCGGAAAGTGGTCTGTGGTACGTCAGAAGTCCTCACCCTCAACTGGTGATAACCCGACCTCAGATCAATTTTATAAAACACTGATGCACCCCTCAACTGATCAAACAGGTCATCAATTCTAGGAAAAGGGTATCGATTCTTCACTGTCATCTGATTCAACTTTCGATATTCCATGCATAGCCTCAATGACCCATCGGCCTTCTTTGCAAAAAGCACAGGAGATCCCCATGGAGACGTACTAGGGCGAATAAACCCCTTACGCTCCAACTCCTCAAGTTGAACCTTTAGTTCTTGGAGTTATGCCAGTGCCATTCGTTATGGCAAAATAGAAACTGGCTATGCTACTAGCAACAACTCAATTGTGAGCTCAACATACCTCTTGGGTGGTAACCCTGAGAAATCCTCAGGAAACACGTCTCGGAACCGTTCCACCATAGGAGGTAAAAAAGACTGTTCCCCTCTTTCATCATCATCGATCATGAGACATGCCACTTGGGTTGTGAGTCCACTCATCTGTTGACAAAACGGCCCTGCACGCCCTTCTCAAACATCCCATTCACCATGGTGGACATAAGATTTACCCTCAAGCGACCTGAATGATACTCTCTGACGATAACAGTCTATATGCGCCTAATACAACACCAAACAATCCATTCCCAAGATTAGGTCAAACCCTGACATCTCAAGAATGAACAAGTTCCATAGAAAATGATACCCACAAACTTCCAAGGCACATCCCTTGCACTGCTTGATATCCTCAACCCGTACTCCCAACGGAGTGTCAATTGACATAACTTCACACACCCTCTCCGCCGGTAAACTCAGCACCACCACAAGTTGAGAATAGATAAAGGAGTGTGTGGAACCTGTTTCAAACAACACACTAGAAAATGTAGAAGCTACAAGGATCATACCTTGAACAGTCGACGGTCCGGCTCTCCATCACCTGGTGCAAATTGAACTGCCTGAAGCTGATTTTCCCCTCTACCCTAGGCTCCAGCCTGAACGCCCTGCGCTGCACTGCCCTGCTGGTGTGAGCGATCTTTCCCTAGAGTTCCACGTCCACCGCCCCTGACAGTATGTCCTGTGGAGCTCCAACTACCTGCCTGATACGGGGAAACTGATCCCATTCCCATATCTGGTACCTGCCTTACACCATCATGCTCACCCGCCTGCCGAGGATTCCTGCAGAACCTCTGCACATGTCCCATCCTACCACACGAACGGCACTCAACTAGAGGTCGAGTACACTGACCACGCATATTCCCCGGCCTACCACACTGATAGCAGAACACCTGATCTCCACTTTGAGAGGCGGACCCTCTCTTCCAGCCGCTTTGCACACTTCCGCCATGCTATGATCCCTCATGGCATTGCTTCCGACTCTTGGTAGCTGAAATACCCTTCTGCCCCACTGGTACCACAAGCCCACTTCCTGAAGCTCCCTTCAGGTTCCCTTTAGAGATGAGTGCCTTATCCATCACCTCTGTAAACCTCTTCAAGAGAAAGATATTTACTTGAGACCTAATCTCATGTCTCAACCCATCCTAGAAATGCCTTTCCACCGCTGCCTCATCCCCTGCTAAAACTGGGACAAAGAATCTCAAATCAGTGAAGAGACTTGCATAGTTCATCACTGATAGTGATCCCTGAGTCAGGATCATAAAATCTGCAGCCCATTCTTGCCTCAAAGTTTCTGGGTAGAAATGATCCAGAAACTTTTCCTGAAAAACCTTCCATGACATCCCCTCAGCCTGCTCGGCCTGAGCCTGAATGTCCCACCAGCGCCTAGCCTGGCCCCACAACATATAAGCAGCTAGATTTACCTGCTTTTCAAAAGGGGTCTCTAGATGGTCCAGTATCGTTTGGACAGACTCCAACCAAAACTTCGTTGCCTCTGGCCCACCCTCTCTGGTGAAGGTCAGAGGGTGCTGCAGCTGGAATTCTCTGGTCAGATCAAACATACTCAGTGCACCCCTCCCTGGGTCCCGATCCATCATCTGCATAAGGCGAGCCAAGTTCCCTCGGAACTGGTCTTCTCCACCTTCATTGATCACCACATTTTCTTGCTCCTCTACTGGAGGATTATTCTCAGCAACATCCTCCCGTTTCCCAACTGGTAATCGACGTCGCAGTGGCATCTCTCTACAATGCCCAACACGAGATTTGGAACGTGTACCATAAAACTTCACAACTGCAGCAAAAGCTCTTCACTAGCTACAACCTCCCCAACCATCCCTATCACGGCCATGGTCCATATGGGGAAAACAACCATGCACTACCACCAACTCACACAACATTTTTCAAAACATTTTTCACTTCATTTGAAACCCTTACATTTCATTAACATTATTTACCCACTTGTTTTACTTCATTCTTCTCATTATTTCGTGATTTCATGAAATGCATGATGCACCCTACTTTCCTGCCTCACACACCCATCCCGTGCATGTTCCTAACACAATGCATGTCACCTATCTCCCTAGGTGCCTACAATGATGCATGAATGAAAATCCTCATGCCGTTAAGGCCATGATCCCAAATATCATAAAACAGTCACATCAAACCACATGTGCATCACCCAACGGTGAAATATCATCAACTATAACAACACACAACCAAGAACAACATTTCCCACCCAGGGTGACTTGGTTTTTCCCTCGTACATGGGTTAGCTACTCCCAAGCACGAGCTCATTACCAAGGCCTGACACATCTTAACCCTTGGCTACCAATCCCAAATAATAAGACCTCGGAGAAGGAGAATAAATACCTCCTCTGATACCACTTTGTAACGTCCCCAACCCGGAAGCCACTAAACCGATGCTCCGAACCGGGTAGTTACATGACCTTAAGCACGCATCCCCGTACGCCAAAGGCTACTGACTAGCAGCAGGGGTCTATGTAGTCAAGTGGGGAGACTATATCCCCCTCATTACCAGAGTAAGCCACAACAGAAACAACCAAATAGCAGAAACAATAATCAATAACCAAGAAAGAAGTACAAAAACCATTTCCAACAATAAATATGTCATGTCATACTACAAGTGAAAAAGTGAACAAAGCCCACAATAAGACAATGGCCAAATCCCCAAAATGGTTCCGACCCCAAGTCTGGATCCTCCACCAAGTGCTACCCATGTCCACTCAGCTAACTAGAAAGGACCCTTGCCCTTGTCCTGACCTGCAAACATGAAGTCTGCTCGGGTACCCAACGGTGGCCCGAGCAGGGTGTGAGTACAACTCAGTAGGCCACCACCAACGGTGTCTACAAAATATCCATTATAAATAGGTAGTGAATGCAAAGGGAAAATGAATGATAAATGCCAAGTAATTATTTAAAGTGCCATTAACCGATTTAAGACCCAAGCCATTGTCATTCCATTACCATTCATTCATTACCATTTACTATCACTTGCCATTTCATCACATTTCCATGGGTTAATCACATTCATCATGTTAAATGGGTCTAAGGACAATAATCACATGCAAGAGGGTAAACACCTTTTTGTCCTATCTCACTAGGACCAACCCCCCTCATAGCAACCATATCCTCACCTCGAAGCCTCGGTCCGGGTGGATGCAACCATATCCTCACCTCAAAGCCTCAGTCCGGGTGGATGCAACCGATAGGGAAACATAGCATCATTCCTATCCATACCCCGTGCATTTAGGGTGGAGTTCAGAGCATCAGTCTTCACTCGACCCGTGGGTGTAGAGCCTCATTCATACCCCACACTACCAAGCCATGTGCACATGATTATATATAAGTAACCATCAATCTTCCAACCATTTCCCATCAGCAACCATCATTCACAACAACCGACATGGGAAACCACATCATGCCTTAACCCATTAACACATTACCATTTCACATCATTTAACTATTCACCCAATTCCCATGTGTTATGCCTGTCTCACTAAGCATTCAACACTATACCCATAATCCATCCCATTATGGTCATTAATCAATTTCACATTAACCCATTTAACCCATTCATCATTCCCATGAATCAACCATTTAACCCATTCCAAATAACCCTCCAGTTATTACCAAGTCTAGGTGCATCACCTAACTTCTATTCCAAGTTCAACTAATCATGCCAACATATTCATTAAGGTCTCTACCCTTAATCACAACAAGTTCACTTGTTCAATCACATTCCCTAAGCCCGGGAAAAGCCGGCACATCCCATGGATGGACCTAAATTATGTCAAGTCCATCCCAACACATCCCATGGGGATCGTGAGGGTTCCCATTCCTCATTTCAAACACCATTATTACTAAACAGGCCAAGGTTATCCAAAACATAACCAACGGAAAGCAAGAACACAACTAAACATGCACAAATCCTCAAATAAATCATGGGATATAACTTGTAGACCACCTACCTCGAATCCGCAGTTGAACGCACCCTCAATCGAGCCCTTAGACTTCAATCCAACCAACCTTGGGAGTTTTAACCTAAAACTCACCCAAAAGTTAGGGATTTAGATCTTCGGAACAAGAGGAAGAGAAGATGTAAACCCTAAACCCAAAAGGAGAACCAAGGATGAGATTAGTCTTACCCGGAGCTTCGATCTGCAATCAACGGCGCTCTAAACGGCCAAGAATCGAAGGAGAACCACCCTTGGGAAGCTTGGGTCAGCCAAGTTCGTCGCTAGGGTTGAGAGGGGAGGAGAGGAGGAAAATCCCGAGTTGGGATTATAAATCCCGGAGTGGAAAACTTGTAATTTTTTCAACTTTAAGTGGTCGCACGGTTTAGCTGCACGGTTTAGAAAATGGTGTGCAAACCGTGCACAAGCTACTGTCCGGAGGAGGAGGGGTCACATGGTTTTGCTTGGGCAGGTCGCATAGTTTTCCAAATCGTGCGCAAGTCATGCACCCAGCCCTGTCTTGGCCAGACTTCCCTTCTTTCATGCCCTGAGCCCCCGGAACACCCCCAAGGCCTCTCATACCTTCGGGAAACATTTTAAAAACCCAAAAACAAGGGATTTAACCAAAACACAAAAAAAAACATACCTTTCCAAAAACTGAGATCTTACAATATCCTTTTCAATATTCTGGGTGATGATAAACTATAACATAACATTATAATTATTTTTTCATAAAAATGGAAATATCCATATTTTCATGTATTTTTTATTGAGAATGATGATGAGTTTTTTATTAATGATTTTGTGAACATGGATCATTTTACATAATGAATGTGTGCATGCATAATGAATGTTACTATTATGGATTTCACAAGCACTTGTGATATTATATGATGTGTATAATTGATGATCGAATAGCCCAAATAATTCCATCACCCATCAAAGTGAAACCACTATATTCTTATTTTCTGAAAATTCATGATTCATTATATGAAATTTTTTATTTCTTTATTTTTTTTCTAGGTTTTGGATCAAGCTACTAGCTTCATTTTCAAAGGGGTAATTGTTTTTATTTTTGATACTTCACAATTTCATTTGAAGTAGGTTTTTCATTTTCATGGATTTATGCATAAGGTAGTTTCTTTTCATTTGATCTCATGTTTCCTTTGACACCAACCCTCTTCAATGACTGTGATCTATTAATGCTAGTTGTCCTCCAATAATTACCTCATACACCTGCTGGATTCGGTGGTTGATTACAAACATATTTATTTAAACTTTTGAGTTGGATTACATACATGTTTGATGATTGGGTTGGTGTTGTATGAGTCTCAAGTGACTATTGGATCAACTACTAATACCTTTTATTTTCAGTGAAGATAAGTAATGGGAATGAAACTGTATCTTTTTTATTTTTTTTAGTTTTTTCTTAGTGAGGGGTTAATTTTACACTTCAGTAATATTTTATAATAATTGGAATTTTCTAATAGGAATTTTAACCTATGATAATCAGTTTAAAAAAATAAGTGCTTTTTGTTTTTTGTTTTTGAAAAAAAAAATCCTCTACTTAAATTTCTGCATAAAATCACTAAACAAGTGGAGAAAAACATTTTTTCAATAAGAAATTTTAAACACTTGAACAATGGATCTTATCTTAAGTTACAAGTGTTGTGAACACTTTTCAAAAAAAATTCTCAAACACAACCTTGGTATGAACCTCATTTTATTCCATTTCCCAACAAGTTTATTGTTTGCAAGTCAACACTCCATCTCCTCCTCTGCCTCAGTCTCTGTCTCTACCTCCTCCTCCACCTCGGTCTCCAACTCCGAATCCGACTCCACCTCAGACTATGGCTCTACCTACGCCTTCACCTCCACCTTTTCCATTTCCCAACAATTTTATTATTTGCAGGTCAATGATTCTAAACAAATTAATTTCCACCATTATACTTCTCCTTGAGAAAAAATCAAAAATAATATATAAGCATTCTGACGCTAATTCTTCGCACACCAAATATATTTATAAGTTAATAGATCATACTATATCACAAACATAATAGGTAATCACCTAAATTTGTTGTTAGCAAACATTCTGACAACATGTATGTTGCCCACTCATCTCTAAACAAATTTTCTTCTTCTTTTGAGTATAAATATTGTCAAAAATCTTGATAGTATTGAGAAAATATAGACAAACAAATGATTAAAAAATATATTTAATGATATTTTAATTACCTTCATAAATTACCTACTAGAGATGTTGGTCTTTTCATGCTTTATGACCTCTCTCATAAATTTTCAAACATAATATCCATAATTGGTTCCATTTTCTTACTTCGGACACTACAGAAAAATTGACCAAAATTAGTAAATTGTTTTGAAATATGTTTTTATAGTTAAATTTTTCGATATATACCTTAATCTATTTCTATTTTTAGTAATCCACAAGCTTTATTTGTTCATACACTGACTTCATGCCATGATTTTTCCTATATTTAGAGATCTCCCTATTATAAAAAAAACTTGTTAAAACATAGACTGAAAGATATAATTTGAATTTTAACTATAAAATATTGATTACATTGTATTAAAAATTCATAATACACATAATGTGTGGTCATTTTGTTGGATATCCATGAATTGGATCCAAAAAATAAATATTTGGGGTATCCAGATTGACTGTGATCAGCATCCAGTGTTGCTTAAAAAAACAAAAACAAATAAGTATTGAAAAAAATAAAAATATGTTTTATGTGATTAGATTGTAGAGTTTTAATTCTACATTGTAGGCATCAAAAAGAGTCTGCCATACGATACTTTTTTCTGAAATGCTTCAAGTAGCTCATCTTTTTTCTTCTTAATTTCTTCATTATCCAAAGTAATTTTTCTCATAGAAATAATACAGGGATTAATGCATCAAAATCATACTTCGTACGGTTTTCCCTTTATATAGTAGTAATATAAACACATATAGGAAATATGAATAGTTATTAACTTTAATAAACATATTAACTCACTATTTTTATAGACATATTATGAAAATGTACCCTATGTATGTGTTCACAACTGAGACTCCCAGCCATTCATGATTATGAATCACATTTATAGTCTTGAAACCAATTATGTTTATCATGAAAGTTTCATATATTTATTTTTCATATGGAATATAAGGCATATTTTCATCTTTAAATGTGGTATCTATATGAATTTATAATGATAATAAATGTTTCTCTGGAACTAGTGGGGAGAAGGTATTTCAGGAAGGTTGTTTTGGGTTTTTGGTCAATTCTCTAGATTGTCTTGATCTGACCTTTTGTTTCCCCATTGATTTATCCATCTGTAAACCATACCTCACTTCAGAACTTTTTTCCTCAATTTTTAAAGGTTTTTAAAATGAAAAAAAATCATTAAATGCATACCTCATGTATCTTTATAATATTGGATATTCATGATATGAAATTTCAAATAGCATCATTGACCATTTTAATATCCTAATCATCAAGTGGAACAAAAAACTCAGTAGTCAGCTCATGATCTACCTCAATACCCACCCTCATGTGATATTTTGGTAGGTCTTTATAGTTTAGCTTATATTCTGAGATATTATACATTGTACCCCTTGCAACAAGGTGGTGTGTGGGTATTGATAGATACAAATTACATACAATTGTACCCTGTAGAATTTTAGTAATATAATGTTATCATAAGTTGTTTAATTCACATTTACAAGAAATAATAATGACAAAATTGATTACCTTGGGTAAGTTATATGGTTAGGGGAATTATTAAACTCAAAGATAGCGGGGTAATTTGGTTCATGTGTGGATCTTTGTTCCACCACCAGTTCTCTTTGATCATTTCTCATACATTGGTCTGTCAAACTAGAGTGAACAATAATATCTTGTAATGAGTCTATTTCTGTCTATAATCGTCTCACCATATTATATGTATCTTTATGTGGTTTTATCTTCTTGAAATATCTTCAAGGATGCACTCCAAAACTTAATCCCCTTACGTGACCATATTATTCTGGCTGCTTAAAAGCTATTGAAAGTAGTTTTTCTTCTGGTACGATCATTGTTGATTCTTATGTCTAAACTATATAAAAAAATTATGAACCTAAATAGATATTTTTATGTAATAATATTATAAATCATAACGAAGTACTATTATATCATACTTACACATGTTTCTCATACTGATTTTGTGTTTTCATCAACCAATTTATCCTCTTTATTTACATGAGCCTCCTTCCATAGCACATGACATGGGATAGAAGTGGATTAGGATTTTGATTCATCAATATGAATATAAATAAATGAATATATATTGTTTCATATCACATAAAAATTTTATTGTTTATTTAAAATACATACCAAATTCTTCTTTATTGAGTGTACCCCATCCTTGTTTTGTGATAGGGGTACATTGGTTTTGATGCACATTCTTTATTTTCAAAACTCTTTTTTTTACATAAATTAAAATTTTTGAATCAAATTGGATAAAATAAATAATGAAAAATAATATATTATCAGCCTCAATGCTCCTAAAATGATTTCTCATTATGACAATTGATGAAAGCACTCCATGTTTCCTGCTTTATAATGTGTGCATGATTAAATAGTGGGTTGGGATTTACTTTCCCATCAGCATCCCTAATGTAACTTAGTAAGAAGATTTTGGAAGCCTCTGTAGGATTTTACAGTGTCCATTAAGACAAATTTCTTATGGAAATCTTATAAAATAAATGAACTCTACCAGTAATAATGAAAATTAAATCAATATTTCATTATATAATTTTTTGGTAAAATAGAGAAAGTATATCGTAACATTACTGTTATATCTTTCCAAAGGTTTTCCTTCATTACAGGTTTTACATGGTTCCATGAATCAATATCAATCAGCACATTCATCCTCATTGTGACCCCAACATAACTAATAAATATTAACTTCTTGGAGTCAATAGGTTAGTCATGTTGATTCCAACCAAACTCAAATTTTATACCCTAACTTCTTTCCTTGATAATTTTATTCAACACTGTGATGTTGCATCATTATTGTTTTTTTCATCAATAAACAGTTAATCCCCTAATAATTTTGTAGTTTCATCATCAATAGTTTGTTCTTCCTTAGGATTAGTAACATAATCATGTGCAGAATACATTGTCTTCATGAGTAGTCAAACTTTTAATTTGTCTTGAATAACAATAATGTAAACACAGATAAAGGATTTGAGAAGGGTTGCATGCATGATCTATTAAAAACTTGATGAACTCTTTAACTCTATCTTCATAATCATTTGTCAAATGATTAGAGTGTATCCATTTTGAAGGAAATAGGTAATTGAATTTAAGAAAATAATTAATCCACTATGGTAGGTTTTATCCTCTAAGTTCATCCCAAGGTGAAAGTTATAGACAACTTTCATCCTCGTCACCTTAATCTCGCGAGTATTTATTATTGAATTTTGTTTCTTGAGATTCATTATCCATCTATTTTATACATGAACCTATGTTTCTTGAACTACTCTAAACGTTAGTCATCCCATACTAGGTACCAATGGTCATTTTGGATGACTACTACTCAGAGTAGTTCAAACAACATAGAAGATATGGCGAATGAGTCTCAAGTAACAAAATGCAATAATAACTATTCGAGAGATGAAGCTGGTGAGGATTATAGTTATCTACTTAAAAACTTTTTAAATTACCAAATCTTAATTTAAACTTTCAAATATCATCTCAAAATGTTAAAAGGTCTCTGAAACTACCATAAGAACATCAACTCATCCCCACTGAGTTTCATCGACTCTAATCTATGTTACTAGTCCTTTTCCCTCACTTGTATCTCAAATATAAGAGCTTTATATCAATTAAGGTTCATGTGTAGGGTTTGACTGTAAAAATAAACAAGTAAATATTAACAGGGCCCCTAAAATATACAACACTACATATATTTGAGTATATGTTCAAAGTAGAAACACTCAAAATACACATGTAATTCAAGTCATTATGTATTAACCATGACACCATGATAATCAAATGTACTAACTTTATTTCATACCATTGAATTATACTAATCATACCATAAGTTTATACCATGTTTGTTCCCTGACATTCAAATCGTTTCACTAATAATAAGTTAACATTTAAATTATAGGAGGAGAAAAAATTATTTATCTCCCTCTGAAAATAACCACATCAAAGGTACCATGAGATTCGACCTCAGACCCCTAGCATTCAAGACTATACCTCAGGGATAACCATCACATGTAATTAATGCATCTAAATCATGAAATGGGTATAACATAGCCATTTTTCTTAGGAATTGCATTTGAAATATGGGGAAGTCTTAACATAATTGGTTCCCTTAGGAAATAACCACACAATGGGTGCCATAATACATCAGTTAAACCTAACCTCTGAAAAACCATAAAGAAAAAAAAACAAAACTAATGTCACATCACCCTCACCCTATCCCTCGATGAATCATTAACATGTCTATAGTAACTCACATTTTGACATATCATACCTAGCCTTCACATAATACCTATCATATTCTAATATACGATAAAAATTATTTTTATCACATCCACACATGTATTTCTTGTAGAAAAATATTGTAATCATAGATTGAGAGGTATATTAAATATAATTTTAAATAATATCAAGTGGTTATTCAGAGAAAATATTATAAGGTAAGATTTATCAAAATTTAACAAAAAAAATAGTTACATATTATGTTTAATACAATAATTTAAAAAAAATTACTCTAAAGAACAAATTATTAGACAAGTAAACAAAAATATTAGTTAAACAATCATTAAAAAATGTATACAAAGATAAAAATGAATACTTTCTAAATAAAAGTCACAGAATTTTTCCATTTCTTAAAATTATAATGTCTATAAAAAAATCATGTTGCATTTTATAATAATTCATATAGTTCCCTCAGTCAAAAAATTATTTATAAATGTGTATTTTTTCATTTTACAATGTAAAGATTATTAAAATCATATTTTTGTATAATTATAGTAAAATAATTCGAAGAATATATTTATCCTATCAATATATATATATTATGAACCATTTCATATGAAAAATAGAATATTAAATACAAATATAAAAACTATAACTAATATGGTATTGTAAACATAAAATTTCTTAATCAAATAATAAAACATGATAATCACTTAAATATTTCTATTATAGCATGTTTAATACATAATAATTGATCAAGATTATATATGACCCATGTTTTCTCAAATCTAAAATAATTAAAACCATTCATTATCATTGATTATGTTAAAAACCAATCTAAAACCCATATCAATGTAGTTAATTAATATTGAATTATTTAAATCATGAATAAGATATTTCAATGGTTAATAAATAATAAATTCTTTGTTTTCAAAAAATACTCTAAAATACATAAATTATAAAACTCTTACATATCTTTCATGATATAAATATCTTGGAATGCCTTAGGATTCCAAAATAGACAATGGTTTGTCACCATGACATAAAGGATGGCATTTTGAGCTAGAAGATTGCCTATGAAAAATGGTTAAGCTTAAAATGGGCAGAGTGGAAGGTATAGAAAATGTACTCGACATCTCTAAAATTTGATCAAAACTAACTACAAAATAACCCTATATTGTGGAGCTCAACATATCTACTTGTAATTTGACCTATGATAAATAAGGATCTTGAAAGGGGCATTTTGAAGACCATGGTTTAAGACACGAAGTACATATATGGCCTACATAGTGGTATGTTATGGTATTGTGTAAAGGTAAATCAGACTACATAAAGGTCATGTGAAGTCAAAATGGGTAGTGAGAATGGATCATGTTGTATTGATAACTATGTTGGACTTTCAATTCAACTACAAGAATTGGGAATCCCTCTATGGGAATTTTAGAAGGGTAGGGATTTCAGATGAGGGGTCGAAAAGATGTAGGATAAGGTTTGGCACTCATTGAAGAACATATCAAAGTTTAGAAGCAGAAGGAATCATTGTTGTCCAGTGAAGAAGTGGGGTTTTTCATGGTTGAGAACAACACAAAAACGCAAACCGTGGAACCCAAACAAGCAATCAACAAGAGTGGAAAAGGATAAAAAAACATACCTTGGGTTCTAGATTTGATTCATCTGAGAGAACGTTGAGGAGTGCCGGCAGTAGGGGAGTTTCACTAGAGCTTGAGAATCATGACTGAATCAGTCATGGTTAGGGTTCTTTTAAATAGATTGGGGACATTTTTATCACTGCTAAAACTTTAGCGTTGATAAAGGATTTATAATTATAATTAAAAATAAAAAAAAATTGTAAACATATTTATATAATTATATATTTGTTTGTTATAATTTTATAATTATTTAAATATATAATTTTTTAAAAATATAATTATTTATTTATAATTACATAAATAATTTTAAATATATTTATTTATTTATTTATTTATAATTATAAATATATAATTTTATAAATATAGTAAATATGCATTTGTAAATATATTTATAATTATTTATTTACAATTATAAATATATTTATATCATTATATATATTTATATAATTATATATATATTTAAAAAAATACGTATAACTGTAAATATTGTAAATATATTCATTATTTAAATATATTTATTATAATTTTATAATTATTTAAATATATTTATTATAATTTTATAATTATTTAAATATATTTATTATAATTTTATAATTATTTAAATATATTTATTATAATTTTATATTTATTTAAATATATTTATTATAATTTTATAATTATTTAAATATATAATTATTTATTTATATATTTTTGAATAATTTTAAAAAATAATATTTATATACTTATTTATTTATATAATTATATATATATAGGGTACAGCTCAGTGGTAGCTGCCCCTGTTGGTCTCGGTGAGGTCTCGAGTTCGAGTACCACCGAGTACATCCCTGCATTGTATGTTGCATGTTTTTCTTTGTAATGTAGCCATTTTCCTTGAATAAACTAAGGCTTTGGCCTCAAATTATATATATTTATATATATATACACAATATAAATATAAATATACATATAGTATATTCATTATTTAAATAAATTTATTATAATTTTATAATTATTTAAACATATATAATTTTTTATTTATAATTATATAAATACTTTTTTAAAATAATATTTATTATTTATAATAATTATAAATTTATAAATTTATAAATATAGTAAATATACATTTATAAATCTATTTATTTATAAATATTTATTTACCAATATATTTTTAACATTATTAATGAAAAATGGGGGTTCAAAACCCATTGGGCGCAGGGTACTGTAGCAGTACTGTAGCGGTGGCGGGCACTGTAGCAGCGGCGAGCATTGTAGCGGCGGCAGAGTACTGTACTAGCGGCGGGTACTATGCAGTACTATAGCAGCGTGGGTACTGTAGCGGTACTATTCACATAATGGGCTTTGGGCCAAAAAAATGGGCCTACGGGCCATGTAATGGGCTAAATGCCCACTGGGCCTTCGGGCTATGTAATGGGTCTCCCTCTACCCAGTTAAAAGAGGTCTTTGCTTTGCTTTAATAATAAATGAGACTTCAGCCCCAACCTTTAATATATATATATATATATAATCTTAAATACATGCATTTTAAAAATGAGTGAAATTGAATAATTAAAAATGAGTACACTTTAAAAATACTAAAAAAAATAGATAAGTGTTATTAATTAAATATAAATTATTAAAAAAATATGGATAAGTAAAGATGAATACATATTGAAAATACTAAAACAAATTAAATAAATATATATAAATAAATAATAAAAAATTATTGAATTCAAAAAAAATATTAAAAATAAATAAATAATACCTAACTGTAATAATTTTAAAAATAAATAAATAAAATTGACTAATTAAAAACATAATATATTAAATGTATCATGTTATAAAGAAATTCTAAAATATACTAAAATTTGAATAAATTACATAAATATTAGGTGTATGTGTTGCTATATAATATTTCATTAATTGTGTAAATATGTGTGTGTGTTGTATATAAAAATGCATTAATTATGTATATGTATGTGAAATCAATGGAACACACATTTGATATATGTTAAATTGAAAAATCAAACAATATTAAAAATGAATAAGACATTAATATGTTTTTAATTATTACATTTTATTCAATTTCTATATATTTATATTTAATATATATTATTTATTACCATTTATAATTAATATATATATATATTAAACTTATTCATTTTTATTAACAATTGTTTCATTAATAATTTTTTTAATAATTTTGTAATTTATTTATTCTTAATTTTTTTGTTTAATTATTACAATTTATAAATTTTTAATTTTTTTATTTAATTATTAAAATTTATATATTCATTTTATATATCTATATTTAATAAATACTATTTATTAATATTTATAATCTATATATATGTAAATTAAATTTATTCATTTTTATCAATAATTATTTAATTAATAAAATGTTTAATATTTTTCTTAATTTACTCATTTTTAATTTTTATTTGTTTGGATATTTCATTTTATTTATTTTACATATCTATATATTTAATTTGTCTTGATAGAGAGACAAAAAATGCTAGGTTCTGGTACTTTTCAAGGGTTTTGGTGGAGGTTAACCTAAGTGAGGTGCTCATTAGCAAGGTTGTTCTTTCTACTCCAAATGGTGAGATTAACTTGTGTGTTGTCTTTGAAAAGCTCCTAGATTTCTGTGAGGAGTGAAATTCAGTTGGGCACCTATAAGAAAACTATTGAAGGTTGATTGTTTTTGGGATTTGTGTCTTGAGGGGGGATTTGAAAGATGCATGCAAGTGGGAAATCTCTAGAAAAGGGAAAGAAAGTATTCATTCCAAGATCCCCCATGTTAGGGAGGCAAGGAGGGATTATGATTGGTCAGATTTAGGGCCATCTTAGGGTTCCCTAGGTTGGCAAGCTAGTTCATCTAAGGATGATCATCCTCACAGACAGACAACCATTGTAGGTACTATGGTGATATCTTCTTTGGTATTGTGCTCAAGAATGCCCCTCCTGGGGGGATGACCTTGATAGTAATGGTGTAGGGACTAGCATAAAGAAGATCTAGGTTGACAATGTTATCAGTGAGACTACTGCTGGTAATGATGAATTGGGTTGCAGGAGGAGTGATGGTGTTTCTATGGGTGTGACATTGAGTCGGCATGGAGTTACTTATGAACATGTTCAGTAGGTTTTTTTCTCTAATACGATGGTCATGAAACTCACTTGTCATAATGGGAAGCACACTAGTGAGGTGGGATAGTGTGATGATGCATATGATGGTGTTGTGTTAGGGTATTCTCCCTCACAAACTGGCGAGCAAGGTTATTTTGTGCAGCCACTGGCAGCGAAATTTTCAAGGCATGCTACATAGGAAGATGGGTCCAGAAAATTTGATATTCATCAAAGTTTGGATTATCTTCAAGAGAATCAAGATACCTTTAGTTATTTAGGAATTCCTAGTAAATGGGGTAATGTTTTGGATAATTTAAGTGATAAGTAGAAGTGAATGGTTTTATTAGACACCACACACCTCCGATCTATGGGTAGTGGGGAGCGTGTTTCTTTTAAGGATATTGTTTTAAATGGAAATGGAAATATGATCAGTAATGAATGTTTAGCTTTGGTTCCTTCAAAAAGAAGGACATGGAAGGATTATTCCAATATTACTAGGAATGTGTCTATTGGGTCATCTTCTAAGGCATCAAAGATCCAACTCACTCTAGAGCAGGAAAGTTCTAAGGAGGGGATCATTGGGATCCTCAATCAAGTTAATTCAGAATCAAAATGGGATGCTTCTGATGATGATGATGATATTGATTATGATGTTGGGAATGATCCTTCTTTTTTTAATATGTAGCTTTCTCTTCTAGATGAGGGCATATCTCTTTGTATGACTCTATCATTTTTCATGCTTGTCTATGTTCTTTTTCTTTCATTTTTAATAAATGGTTAGGGTATTTGGCTTCTAACTAGACCTTTTTTGTATCTATATATTTAAAATAAAATATTTATTAATATTTATAACTAATATAAACATATGTATATTCAATTTATTTATTTTTATCGATAATTATTTAATTAATAAAATTATTGATATTTTTTAGTTTTTATTTTTCATTTTTTTAATTATTTCATTTTATTTTGAACCTTTATCAACACTAAAAATAAAGCACTGATAAAGGGTGCTTTTTATTAGTTCTTTTTTTAGCACTGATAAAGGCCAGCATTATTAAAGGTCTATTTTATAGTATTGAATGGGTCATGGTTGATATTTTCAACCTTATCCTAATCACTTGTCTAAATTCAATATTTTTAGGAATTTTATATCATTTAATGATATATAATTTACTATAAAATATTCATAATGTTATTTTTTAGAAATATTCTGTAATGACCCGCTCATTCTCATTGGCTTGAGAGAACAACGAGTCATTACTTGGCCTTAAGTGAAATCCCCAAGACACCAAAGGCTAGCAATAAATGTTGAAGGGTTTCAAATACAAGTGGGGGATGATTTACCTTTTAATAAATTAACCAATAAACCAACCAACTATAACCAAACATTCACTATATGATGCATGAACAAATGAAAGATAACTCAACAAATTCTTGTATCTCAAAACCATATAAAAGTATGAAACAATGAAATAATAACTAAGTATCAAAGTATATAGTGGATAAATGACACAAGACTCTCAAAAGACCCCAAGACTCCATGCTCCACAAGCTCCAAGCTCCACAATCTCCAAACAGCCCAAACATCACGAGGTTGTGCTAAAAACATGGGAAACGTTACCTCTGCCCCTGTCTTAGAAGATAGCATCTGCAAAAGCACCAAAGTGCTAAAGCATGGGTGAGTATAAAACTCAGAAGGTTTTCCCCAATGAATTCCCTACTCATTCCACTAGGATAGAAAAGTTAGCCACATTTATATAAAATAGTTTATATAAAACAATTTACCAAAATTGTTTATAACCAAATATAAAAAAGTTACAAAAATCATTTGCAACCAAGTGAAAACAAAACCAAATGAAACCAATTTCCAGAAAGTTATTTTTCTAGAAAAATAACTAATCAAATCTTTAAAACCCATTCTTATTATCATTTTGCATACCCATTTCCAAAGTTCACAACACACCCACACTTGCATGCTTCGTTTGATAGTTCCATACTCATGAGCAGTATCTCGTCCAATTACCTTATATCCCAATGAAACACACCCCCAGTCTAGGGTCACATCCCTTTTACTCCAATGGTACTCATCCCTTATTAAGGGACTATCAATTAGGAACTCATACCAACACCATTTATGCCAAATATTTCCATTTCCAAAACAAACCACTTCAATAAAACTGAACTTTTATTGAAAACCAAAGCACAACCAATTTCAAATGAACATTTCATTTCAATAAAACTTCTCATTTTATTGAAAACAACTAATACCATTTATGTGACATTAATCTAGAAAAATTCCCTTTTTAAAACCCATGTTTTAAAATCAATAACCAAAGCATTCATTTAAAACCCCCAATTTTCCATATTTCACAACCATCAATCAAGAAGGTTTCCAAAAAGTGTTCAACAACAAAATAACAATAAATTCAACACCAAACATTCAATTTGAAATCATACCAATCAGTTCTACTAAGTGGAGTTGAGAAAGAAGCCTCCTACCTCAAAGGTTTTGATGAAAACTACAACGAACAAAGAACGAACAAGAAAACCGGGTTGATTCTCCGAGAATATGCCTTAGATATCTTCTCCTAGAAAGATCAAGACCAAATCTCATTATACTTGTCATCCACACACCTATATCTAACCATAATGGGCATATATCTAAGAAATATAGAGAATAGAAGAAGTAGATCTAAGTAGATATAAGAAACCGAACAAGAACGAAGAAGAATGATCACATACCTCAAGAATCCAACTTCGATTCTCCAAGGGAAGACTTCAGATCTCCTCTGGAATGATGGGAGAACATTATTTGGTTTTAGGAGAAGAAAAATCCTAAGTTATGGCCACTTAGAAGAAAAAATGATCCATTTAGAGGCAAAAATGTGTGAGATCCACTTTTTTAGGATCTCACTTAAGTGCCCTCACAGTTAGTTCGCACGGTTAGAAAAACTGTGTGCTAACCGTACATTAGCCACTGCCTAAGAAGACCCTCACACAACTTCCTCGCACGGTCTCTCTAACCGTGCTCCAACCATGTGGGAGACACTGCCTCAAAAGGACCAACTACTCACAGTTTGGCTGCATGGTTACACAAATTGTGCGCCGTTTGTGCGACTTACCCTTTGCCTCAAAACTTCATTCAAAGTTCTCCCAACTCTCCTATTAATCACCCTTAACTTTATAACCATCAAAAGCATCAAGTAAGGGTTACATACCACAAACCGGGTGTACCACATTCTCCCCACCATTGGTATTTCTGTCCTTAGAAAGTAGAAAACCCTCACCCAACTGAAAGAGTTTCGGCCACCGCTCCTTCACTTACTTTTCACATTCCTGAGTCTCTTCCTGAATCTGACCATGCTGCCATAAAACCTACACTAGATCGATGATTTTTCCATGAAATACTTTATATTTTATATACACAATTCTTACTAGGATATGCATCAATGAATCATTTGTCTCTAGGTTAACGTGATCCCATCTGATCACATGGTCAGGATCAGGATGATATTTTTTCAACTGAGATACATGGAACACATTATGCACCAAACTGAACTGTGGTGGTAATGCCAACTGATATGCCACCTCTCTGAACCATTCCAGTATCTCTAAAGGGCATATGTATCTAAGAGATAAATTTATCTTCTTCATGAAATGAAGATGTCTAAGACATGGATATATCCTAAAGAAGACATGATCTCCCACAGAGAACGACAACGGTCTTCAATGGTGATCTGCATAAGATTTATGATGACTCTGAGTTGTCTCCATCCTTTTTCTGATCAACTGGATCTTCTCTGTTGTTTCTTGGACAAGGCTCACCCCAACTAGTGAAGTTTCACTTGTTTCCACCTAGCATAGTGGATAATGACAAGAACGCCCATATAATGATTCAAACAAAGCCATATGTATCGAGACCTAATAACCATTATTGTATAAGAAATCCACCAAGGGTATATGCTCCTCCCATGAGCCATTAAAATACATTACACAAGCCCGTAACATATCTTCCAATGTATATATTTTTCTATCAGATTGGTCGTCTATCTGAGGATGATATGTCATGCTCATAGTCAACTAAGTCCCAAGAGTTTTCTATAAGGATTTCCAAAAATGAGACATGAACCTCGGATCTCTGTCTGAGACTATTGAAACTGGTATTCCATGCCTCTTTACCACTTCTCAGATGTAGATTTTTGACAAATCCTTCACTATATGAGTTTCACAAATAGGGATGAAATGGGCCAACTTGGTAAGATGATCCACTATTACCCATATGGAATCATGTTTTTGAATTGTTCTTGGAAGACCTATAATAAAATCCATCGCTATCTGATCCCATTTCCACAATGGGATAGTTAAATACTGCAACATTCCTATTGGTCTCTAATGCTCTGCTTTAACCTGCTGACAAGTTAAGCACCACGAGATGAACTCGTCCACCTTCCTTTTCATGTATCTCCACCAAAATTGTGCATTTAACGCATTATACATATTTTATGTACCTGGATATACAGTCTATCTCGAATGGTGGTAACCATGAAGGATTTGTTCCTGAAAATCCATAGGTACAACTATCCAATCTCTAAAGCACAAAACAGAACTCCCATCAAGTTTCCAGCCCTCACTGGTCTCCCCACCATTGAGTTTTAAACTCATAACCAGAAATTTTGCATCAGTTGTTTATACCACTTTGACCAAATTTACCAAATCAGAAATAAGCATAGCTGAAAAGAAAACCGTAATATCACATTATTCTTTAAATTCCATATTCATGTCGGCTAGGACTGATATCAACTGCCATTCATTTGAAGCCAATTTTTTCAACTGAGCATATGACTTTCTACTCAATGCATCCGCCATTGAATTCCATTTTCCTTGTGTATACATCAAGTCAAATTCAAACATCTAGAGATACTCCATCCATCTCCTTTGCCTCGGATTTAAATATCACTATGAGAAAATGTGTTTCAAGCTTTTGTGGTCCGTAAACACAGTAAATTTCTCACCAAAGAGAAAATGTATCCATGTCTTCAAAGCATGGATGACTGTAGATAACTCCAAATAGTGTGTTGGGTAGTTCTTCTCATAAAGTATTAACTGCCTTGAACCATAAGTAACCACATTGTATCCTTTCATGAGAACATATCTCAACCCTAATCTCGAAGAATCACAGTGCACCGCATACCCCTGTCGTGATTTTGGAAAAATCAAGATAGGTGCTGATGTGAGCCAAAATTTCAACTCCTGGAAAGACTTATGGAATTCCTCTATCCATTGGAATGGAGTATTATTCTTTTTTATATCTTTCATTGGTGAAGTTAGTCATGAGATATCACGCACAAAGCATCGGTAGTAACTAGCTATACCAAGAAAACTTTGTATCTCGAAGACATTCTTCGGTGGTTTCCACGAGATAACTACTTCTATATTTTCAGGATCAATAGAAACACCTTTTCCAGAAATGACATTGCCAAGAAAACATACTTCCTATATCCAAAAATCACAAATTGATAATTTTTCATACAAATGGTGATATCTCAAGATTTGTAACAATATTTAAAAATGATTCTCATGGTCAGCCCTTTTCTTTGAATACACCAAGATTTCATCCACAAACACCGCAATAAAAGAATCCAAATATCACTGAAATATATGATTCATCAAATCCATGAATACTGTTGGTGAATTTGTTAGACCAAAAGGCATGACTATATATTCATAGTGTCCATATATGTTTTTGAAAGCTGTCTTTGGAATATCCTCCTTTGAAACTCGTAATTGGTGATATCCAGATCGCAAGTCAGTCTTATAGAACCATTGAGATTCCCTTAATTGATCAAATAGATCATTAATGTGTGGAAGTGGATATCTATTCTTTATCGTAACTTGGTTAAGCTTATGATAATCAACACACAACCGAAGAGTTCCATCTTCTTTCTTTATGAACAAAACAGGTTTCGCCCATAGAGATGTACTTGGCCGAATGAAACCCTTGATTTACAGCTCCTCCAACTGCACTTTCAATTCCCTTAACTCTATTGGTTCCATCCTATAAGTCAAAAGGGAAATAGGACTGGTCCCCGAAAGGAGATCAATCGTAAACTCCACTTCCCTTAGAGGTGGTAACCTTGATAAGTTCTTGGGAAATACATTTGTAAATTGATCCATAACTGATGGAAAACTATTTTCCTCAATCTCTTCCATTGATGCCAAAGTCAATGCTTCCAACTGATAAGAGATTGTTCCCACCTTTGGTTCCAACAATCTATTTTCACCTTTCTTTACCATCCTCTCTCCTCTGAAGAGATGCTCGATGTCGTCCTTAGCTATGAAACTAACTATTATCCTATAACAGTCGATGTGATCCTTGAATGTTTTCAACCAATCCATACCTAGGATTACATCATAGACATCCATGTCCAACATCAAGAAGTCCCATTTCAGCTCAACTTCAACAATAGTTATAACACATGATCGACACACAAAGGCTTGACATTCTCTTTCACCAAGAGGAGTTTGCAGTTTTAAAACAG